>JAWPHD010009229.1:27500-37500 GCA_037043455.1 Cyrtodaria siliqua
CTTGTCTTTATGGCTTCATTAATAATATTATACCAACCGATAGTGTATGTAAAACTTTTTAATCCAACGCGCTTAGTTCCATCTCTATTATCGATATACTGTTGTAAATTAATAGAGTTGTCTATGTTTGAAATTGCATGAAACATTTTTTTTTAATATATATATATAAAAACACAAATAAAAATGATTTCTAAAGAATTTAAATATAACCCGGATGCTTACTATTTAAATACTTTTAGCAAGAAAGTGATAGATATAATAAATCAAAACATAGTCATTACATCAGACGGTAAAGACTTTAAAGCATCATTTCCAAATGTCTTTGAAAAATACAAACTTTCATACGTCAAATCAGATGCTATAGTCCAACGATGGGGAACAGATTGGATGTTATTTTGGCAGAATCAGTTAAACTTTGCTATTTGGTGTGCGACAACTGGATGTGGCATTGATTTCAACAACCATCTAAAAGCTGATACTTTGGTTGGATCGTGATTTCGATTTCATGTCTACTACCAAGTCAGGAGAATATTATTTGAGATGAGTGTAGCAATGCCACAAGACTCAAATTGGAATGCTTTTAATAACACATATAACCGAAACGCATACGAGAGAATATGCAAGGAGTTTAACGTTGACTTAAATTCAGACTGGAGACAGAAACAAAGCTATAATAATGGTCTAGGAACAATTTATAATTACTGGACAAATATTGGTTATCATCCTTTGGTAAATACTGTATACGACAACAAAACGATGAGTTTTACAGTCTATGAGAGTGATAAAACATATCACATTGATTACATTGCACAAGGATCTAAGGCTGACAACAGCTGGTCTACTTTTATACTAGATTGTTCATTTGGATTTACAAGAGCCGGAGTAGAAAGAATCAATGACAGCATAAGAACATACTGCTGGGCAATCCTTGGCTCACAATCACAAACAAGAACAGATATACTTGGAACTGGAACAGCATTTGATGCACAGAAACAATTTCTAGCAAATGTAGAGGACGCAATAAATAGCCCCATCGACTTGCCCAGTCAAATTTCAAGATATGAAAACACCTTAAAATATGAAAGAAGTAAAGTAAATTTTGTCTATGGAAGTGGATTGTATATGTCTCCGAGTGACATGGAATTAAGAATTGGAACAATACAAGACTACAATAATGAAATTGTAATAGCAACCGATGCACAAGCATTAGGATTGAATAATGATGTAAATGTAAAACCAGTGCCACCAAAAAATATTCAACCTTTTCAAGGCACCACGACAAAGAAATTTTTACCGGAACATTCTGACTTTGATAAATCATCAATACATAAAACTATGGAGCATAACCCACCAGAAATACAAAAAATAGCGATTGAACACGAAGATAACAAAACAACTATAATTGTTGGTACTATAGTAATAGGTCTTGCTGCATTACTTATTTACGAGATTTACTAAACCACTCTTTGGCTGCCACATACAACAACCCGGAAACAAACACAAGCAAAGCCCATAGATTGTTACCAAGCCAATTAATAACATTACCTGTTGCAGATAAAAGCCATGATACTATTGCACCAATAACTCCTGGAAGTGCTGCAGCAGCTTTACCAGCTAGGTTGGCAAGAAGTTTACCAATATTAAGTAGTTTTTTTTTTTATCCAGTCTTTTACACTTGATGGATCAGGTTTTGGAGTTGGAACAGGTGCAGTCCCTCCTCCTGTTGTAGGAATAATGGCATCAACTAATACCCCAATAATCATACCAAAGGCAGTCAAAATACTAACAATAGTAATACCTTGCTCCCTAAACAAGGTTTTGATCCTCTCACCCAATGTTGTGTCTTCTTTTAACACCTTATTTATAGTTTATTTTATCCTGTTTATTTGACTGCGTAATGCTTCTTTGTTTTTACTTGCCGCTTCAAGTCGTGCACTTCTTTCATCTTCTAATTTTTTTATTCTGTCACGTATGCGCTCTTGTTGAAACTCATCCTCCTGCCCGGGGATGCTAACCTGTTCTAATTTTTGTTTTTCTTTTGTTATATCTTTATCAAGCTCAGTGAGCTTTGAGAGATTATTAGTAAGTTCTCCACGAAAGCTTTGCAATACCTTATCTAAACCTCGTATCTCTCGCAGTGTTAGACTTTCTGGTTGAACAGCAGTTTTAGGATGAGTTTCATCTATTATATTACTCAAATCACTCTCAATTGTATTTACAGCATCTACTGTATTTTGTACATCTTCAGTTGTTGAAAAAGTTTGCATTGGTATATTTTCTCCTTCTTTTGTGATGGTATCTCTTGTTTTTGCCAAGGATGCTAATTCTGCCCTACCCTGAGCCTTTCTTTCACGTGGAACTAAATAATCATAAATGTTGAAATTATTTTTTACGAAGTCAATGCCATATTTTTTAACTAAAGTGTCCAGCTTATAAAACTTGATTGGTTCGTTTGGATTATTTCCCTTATAATAGGTAAGTGGAACATCATCCATCCCAACTGTAAATAACATTGTTCTACCGATTTCGTCCTCAGACACTCTAAAATCATTTTTATAATCATTTCCACTGATTTCAGCATTAACTTCAGTAAAAAATTGATCTACTAACCACTTTTTTTGTGTAAGCTGTTCTTCTGTTTTATCTTCCCCTTGAAGCTGATTAATATAGTTATTTTCATTTACAATTTGTCTCTGGAATTCTGGGTCAGGTTGTATAATTTCGTCTTCAAGTAATTTATCCAAGTCTTCTTCAGTCATATCTTCAATATCTGGATCGAACGCAGGATTTTCAAATCCACCCTCAGCCATTGTTTATTTTATTTAATTTTAAAAAATATATTTAAAAAATAAAAACAATGTCAGCTTACGGAAACTAACTCAGCCCTCATAGAAAACTAAGAGAACCTCATGGTGCCAAAGGCATCCGCACAAGTGTAGTAATAACTAATAATCCATCAACAATAGACCAAAACCAGCAACTGCTTGTGAGATTTTCCAATCTAAGTACTAATGATGTGATAGTTCCAAGTACTGCTCGTCTTGCCTTTGAAATAGAACTTAAAAGCAGAACAGACGCCAACGCTACTCTATTTCAAAATCTGGGTAGAACAATTGTGAAAAAAATGACAATAAGAATAAGTGGCAACGAAGTCATGTCAATAGATGACAGTGATATATATCATTGTTATGTAGATTTATGGAAAAGCCCTACCGAAAGATTAAACACAGCTTACCAAGGTATTGGTAAATCAAACATGCTAAAACATAGAGTTAGCGCGGGAGATGCTTCCTCAGACACCGGAGATAAAGCCATAGCAGCAGCTTATGGAAATAGATTTTGTATTCCACTGGACTTTGAAATGTTAGAAAGTCATATGCCATTTTATCAAGCGGGGCTTGGTGATAAGTTAGAATATGAATTAACGTTTAACGATTATAACAAAGTTATCAAAAGCACTGATGCTGATGCATCTTATGTAATAAAAAATATTTGCTTGGATTTTGATACAGTTAGTGATGTTGAATTAGCCAGACAAATAAGACAGCAAATCAATGGTAAGATGTCATTTATGTATGATCGTATCTTGCGACATAGAAAAATAATAGCAAACAAATCTGATACTCTTTGGAACATCAACATTAATGTACCAGCACGGAGCATGAAAGGTATTTTAATGCTGTTCGAAGACCCAGAAAGAACAAGCGCAGAAACCTATTACAACCCAAAAATTGAAAAGGTTGAAATGACAATAGAGGGAGTACCAAATCAGTTGTATAGTCAGGGCATGAAGGCATATCAACATTGGGATGAAATTAACAAATATTTTGCCTTGACATCAAAAAGAAACAAAGAGACAGAAATAGCAGCGAGGGACTTAAACTTTACCAGTGTTTCTCTTGAGACCTATCTGACAAAATCATATGCTTTGTGGCTTGACCTTAGAACATGTAATGACAATTTATTACACGGCAGTGGAAGAAGAATAGAAAACGGCAGTGAAGGCATAACGATATTAATAAATAAAAAAGCAGATGCAGATCAAACTTTAAATATTTATATATATATAATACAAGATGCGCAAATCAATTTCGAAGATGGAAGATTCAAAGAAGCAGGATACTAGTTTGCAACAAAAATATCCTAAATATTCATACAGTGCCATTATTTGTGGTCAGACAGGCTGTGGTAAAACAGAGTTTGTTCTTGACATACTTGAACAAGAGTATGTTGGAGTTTTTAAACATATAATTATATTGTGTCCAACCATAGAGTGGAACGAGGCTTATAAAAATAGATCCTGGATAGGTGATGTAAAAAACCCAAAAGATAAAAAAATAATAATTGTCAATCCTGTCAGCAACGGTAAAGAAATGTTACAAGAACTGTTGCGTTTCTTTTTCAAACAATATGCTGGCCAGCCCACATTATACATTATTGACGATTGCTCAGCCACAAAAGAACAAAAAAAAAAAGATATGTTGTCAGAGTTGGCATTCTCCGGTCGTCACGCTAAACAATCAGTGTGGGTCATTTCACAGAGATATAATTCTGTATTGAAAGATTTGAGAGAGCAAGCAAAATGGTTGTGTATATTTTACACCAAGGACAGAGATAGTTATGAAAATTGTTTGAGAGAAAATGATGTTATTCCAACGCTGGAAGAGAGAACCAGAATAAGAAAAGCTTTAGCTAAGACTAAATATTCCAAGTTAATTTTGAGGACTGACCAACCAACTGGTTATTGGGTTGAATAATCTTTTTTAAAAATACAAACTAGAGTTTCCCATACAAACCATAAACTCAATGCATTAACCAATATCGGTACAACAGCACTACTAATGTTTTCCGGGGCTTGTAAAACATACCCTCTTGGCTCACATATAAAATATTCTACGTCATCCTTTGTCACAGAAATTACAGGCGTTTCCTGTGCACCTTTTTCGTACGTTTGTAAAAAATCACTTTCTGAAACACATATACAACATTTTACGTCATCTCTTGTCATAACATCCAGTGCTATTTTATTTTTGTTATAATCACTATTCTCACCGTCTGTTATTTTCAAATCCATTTTGTCTTATATAATATTTTTTATTATTATAAAATATATTTATTTTATAATATCCGCAGGTATAATACCTTTTTTTTACAACTGTTGCTAATAGTAATACTAACAGCAAAGTAGCAATGTTAATAGCAATACTGACCATGAATATAGTATTGCTAATAGCATTGCTCATAGCAAAGTAGCAATGTTAATAGCAATGCTTGCAGCAAATTAAGAATGTTAATAGAAAAAATAGCAATGTTAATAAAAATGCTATTAACAATACTAACAATTACTAGTTGCATGAATATCGCAGCTGGTTGTTTTGTATTTTATATTTATTTCAAGATAAAAAATAAGATTAATAATATAAAAATGAATGCGGAAGAACTATTACAAAATATATCGGAACAGACGGAACCAGATGAATCAAAGCAACAAGAAACAAAAAAAGAAAAATTATCAGCCATAGTGGCTGGCGGTGGTAGTCGTCAATATTTGGGTAAGGACATACAACTCACAAATATAGATGGCATGCCACCAGATGAAATTAACAAACTTTACTGCAGATATGAAGCAAGGCTTGGGGCAAGTATCACCAAGACTTTAGGCAATTCTTTTATTAACTTGTATGTGATGGGAGTATCAAAATATTTTAATGTAACCAATCCACCAAAGCTGATAGAAGATTTGGAGGAAGACCCATTTATTAATCATGCTTTGACAATAGGTGAAGAAGAACCAGAAAAAATCAAAATAAACGTATACAAAAATTATATTCCACCGTGTGTGGTTTTATTAGGCATTGCTGGGTTGGGTTTGTATATTTATAACAAAAAATCTGCTACGCAACCTGTAGCTGTGCAACCTGTTCATGTTGCACCAAAAGACCCGTTTGATTTTTAATAATTTATTTTAAAAAAATAATCATATAAAAAAAATGGCAGCAAGTATTGACGGAAAAGAAATTGTAAATATGATGTATCACGCAGGAGTGGAAACACTTCTAACTGTTGGATATTCTGAGATTGGCAAAAAAACTACTAAAAAGACCAGCACCTAAAGTGGATTTTAATATAGAAAATGTTGGGATGCTGTCTGTGGATATAATGTTAGCAATGTGTACAAAAGATATGTTGATTAAGCAAGGTATTATTCCTGCGGATACTATGAAATAATTTTAAGAAATATATATATATAAAAATGGCAAGTGCAGTAGCAATGATGATAGGTGGCGCATTAACAAATGCATTGGCGTTTAGCGGTTCAAATTATTTCTTTTCGAAAATGGGAAGTCATTCAGATGAGGAAAGACAAAGGCATGACAAAGCAGTGGAACAATTAAACGCAGCACAAGTGGAGTGGAATAAAAAAAGAACAGAGAGATTAGATTTTATTAATAAACAACTGCAAAAGGAGCATCATGCAGAGCAGACTTTTGATGATGTAGACCAGGCTATGAAGCAGTATTATTATATAACTGGTAAACATTTACTTTTGGAACCGGAGCCTAAGTTGAGTGATTTTTATACACCATCTCTGGATCAACAGAATAGAGAAATTACGTTTATTGTGGTGGGCATGGCTGCAACTGGATTTGTGGCGTACAAATTGATTTCATAAAAAAAAAAATAGTTTAAAACTATAATTACTTTAGACTTTTTTGGATTTGAAATGACTAAGTTTACTTTGAAAAGACTAAGTCATATGCATGATACCTATTTTTTTTGTTGTTTTTACATGGTTTCAATCCAAGTGGTCGAATATAATATGGTGGTTTAGCACTCTTCTCTAATTTATTTTTGAGATGATCAGGCGCCCATACTTCACCGTTGTCTAATAATGTTAATACCATGGATGGACCATATTCAGTTTCTACTATTTTCGTATCTGTAATAGTGTATATTTTATTTAGTTCCAAGTCTGTCCATTTCTTTGTGCTATTTTGATATTGCTCTTCGAGCAGTTCATCAAATTGTGCAGTTGTGATATCCATTTTTTCTTTATAATTATATAAATAAATACTGATAAAGGTGATCCTTTGAGAGCAACAAACACAATTCAGAGAATAAAGCAGCAGACTCGGTTTTATTGAGTCTGTTCATGAGAAGTAATGAAAGAAGCAACACCTCTCACGCCCCCTAGCACCGGCTTAAGTTTATTCTTTAGTAGAAAAAAATGGAAAATATTTATTACAGCCCAAAAGGATTTTGGAGAGGTTACACAGCAGTTAAAAAATTAGCAAAAGAGGCTGGTGTCAGTGAAAAAAAGGCATTAGAATTTTTAAAGAAACAAGCTTTGTGGCTTTTTTATTTACCTGCGCCAAAGAAAATAGTTAGACCCAGGTTTGATGTTTCTGCTAAAAATGGAGTGCATCAAGCTGATTTGTTATTTTTACCGCATGATACTTTTGGGATTGGTCGTGGACGCAAGACATATAAATATGCGTTGACTGTTGTTGATATTGCAAGTAGATATAAAGAAGCAGAGCCACTGACTTCCAAGGATAGCAAAGACGTTGCCAAAGCATTTGAAAATATATACAGTCGACATCTAAAATATCCAAAGTTATTACAAGTGGATCCAGGCAGAGAATTTATGGGTGCAGTATCGCAGTTGATGTCAAAACACAAAGTAAATATCAGACGAGGCAGAACAGAAATACACAGAGACCAAGCTTTAGTTGAAAGATTTAACAGAACATTAGCTGAAAGATTGTTTGGCTATCAGTATGCTAAGGAAATAGATTCACAAAAACGTAATAGAGAATGGGTAAAGAGATTACCAGAAGTTGTTAAAGCCATAAATGCGGAGACAAAAAAGCCTCCTCCTGTTGAAACAAAAATATTAAAAGATGATCCTATCTGTATGAATGCAAGTGTAAGATATTTATATCAACCCGGGGAACAAGAAGGTGGAAGACGCAGAGCAACTGATCCAATGTGGAGTGTAGATATTCACAAGATTAAAAGTTATATGGTGACGCAAAGTATAAGAATTTATTATTTGAAATTACCAGCGCCGCAGAGAGGATTTGTCAAAAAAGAATTACTTATTGTTCCGACTGATACCCAAATTCATAAGTTTTTATAGAAACCATGTGCATCAGTTGTAATTCCATCTTCTCGGATGTATCTTTTTGAGTAAAATGGTGATAGTGTTACTTTGTTTACTTTTATGCTGTATATCTCATGCTTTATTGATCGAAACATATTCATTTCATGGTTATGTCTTTTCTTGTTAAATAGTGCATCCTTGTAGTTTTCAAAATTTATATGTTTTTTAACTACGTATTCTTTTACACCCTTTGCTTTCTTAATAATCTGCTCATTCACTTTCAAAATAGAATCTTGTTTGGATCTTAATCCAATATCCTCAACTGTAGAAACACCAGCACATTCATCTTTCATTTTACCTATTGCTTTAATAATCTTCTCATCCGCTTCCAAAATAGAAGATAGTCCGGATCTTAGCTCATCCGGTTTAGAATATAGTTCAGGTATTGATTCAATATACTCAACTATGGAAACACCAGGACATTCATCTTTCATTTTATCTATTACTTTTTCAATAACCTGCTCATCCGCTCTCAAAACAGAATATAGTTTGGGTCTTAATCCAACATACTCAGCTATAGCAACACCATTACATTCGTCTTTCATTTTACCCAATACTTTTTTGTTTGTATCATCATGCATTGGGTTATTTTGAGGATAATCACTTAGATCATACTCATCTTTCATATCAGACATATCTTTATATGCATCTTCCGTTTTTATATCCACAAGCAAGCTGTCAGTATCTGTGTATAATAAAGTACAGTTATTTCCATACCTTTTTTTCAAAGTATTATAATACCAATCATACATCATATGCTTTGATAAATCCAATACTGACATCCCAACATAAATTGGTTTGTTTAATGTTAATTTTGTTTTGTTTGTATGCACTGCTGATAACTCATCTGAAAATTTTATTCGGCGGTTAAAGTTTGGTTTAGCTATTATTTTTCTTATTTTTTCATTTTCAGAACCATCAGTTCTGACTAGTTTTATATCAGTCCGCTTGCGGAGATTTTCCATTGTTTTTCCGAATACAGAGTTATTCATAAGTTTGTAAAAGTCTTTTTCAAAGTTTGATTTAGCTTTTTTTCTAAGTTCTGTGTTTAGATTTATGTATGATTTCATCCATGTTTTTTCATTAAATTCTAATACTCTATGTACTTTTTTTAGTTTCATACCTAAAGATAAGTACAGTTGCAGGTTTTTGTAATGTATTACATACTTTTTCTTGTCCATAAGATTAGGAACTAGTTGTTCTGTCATAGTATTATTTTCCAGCAAATCTGTTTGATAACCAGACAGCCATTCTTTTTTTACTACTAACTTCTCTGGCGCAAGTGGATAGCCATTATGCAATTCATGAAGTTCTTTCGGATATTCTAAATCGACTTCAAGTATTTGTCCTTTATCAGTACCAGGTTTAGAGAAATAACCACGCTTGTTTCTATTTTTCCAAACAAATCCAGAATACGGAAGTGCTTGACTCATTGCCCAACCATATAAATTATTTGCATCAAAATACATTAAGAAATTATTTTGATCTTCAGGTTTGTAATTAGCAACAAGTGGATTATTCGCTTTGGCATATTTTTTTGACACCATGCTGATTCCACCTCGCATTCCCTTTTCTAAAAACAAATGCATATCAATGTCTGATAAAAGTTCTAATTCTATATCTGAGTATTTAAGTAGTGCATCCCAAGATAATCCTGGTGCGGTATAGTAATGTAAAGGATCAAGTTTGTATGTACTCATACATGTATTTCTGAAAGTTTGAAATACATCCGCTAGCAAAGTTACATCAGTTTTTACATATAAATCATGATAATCACCAATATTTTTGCAGTTAAACTCTTTCCATATTTTTTGAGCATATTCATAATCTTCT
>JAWPHD010009229.1:45000-106098 GCA_037043455.1 Cyrtodaria siliqua
AGAAATAAAAATAGAAAGAAAGAAAGATAGCGAGAGAGAGAAAGAGAGAGAGAGAGAGAGAGAGAGAGAGTTTGATATCATGCCCAACTCAATAGGGACGGGTATCAATACTCAATGGGGAGGGGTTATCAAAATTCGGTGAGGAGGGAGTACCGATACGCATCGATACTGCATGTGGAGTTAGTATAAATACTCAATAGCTAGCATGGGCGTATCAATACTCAATGTGGAGGGTGTATCAAAACTCAGTCTGGAGTTGGTATCAATACTCAATCGGGAGTGGGTATCACTGAAGAGAATTTCAATATTCAATAGAGTTGGGGTACTAGTATCACTACTCAGTGGGAATGAGGTATCATTACTCAATGGCGAGGGGGTAAAACACAGAATGGTAAGTGGGTATTATAGATGGCGTTCAGTTCACCGATTGGCTAATTACCTCGTGGGAATGATTCACTATTGTTTGCGCGCGATTTATTTTTTCGTGCGTATAAATTATTATTTCGTTTACACGAATTATAATCTCGTGCGTACGATTTTTTTTAATCTATTTTATTATTACGTTGCTACGATTTAACGATCTCAAAATAAATAATTCGAAGGAAATTAGGGAAAATCGTTTTACCAAATTCAAATCTCGGTCATTTATTTGTCTGTCTGTCTGTCTGTCTGTCTGTCTGTCTGTCTGTCTGTCTGTCTTCCTTCCTTCCTTCCTTCCTTCCTTCCTCCTTTTATTCTGCCTGCCTGCCTGCCTACCTGCCTGCCTGCCTTTCTTTCTTTCTTTCTTTCTTTCTTTTTCTTTCTTTCTTTCTTTCTTCTTTCTTTCTTTCTTTCTTTCTTCGAAAACTCAAATACCTTCTTACTAGGATACCGTGGAGGTGTGCGTCTGTGCAAGTTAGTGAAAATAAAAGCATGATAGACAGGACAATTTGAAAGTCAGATCGATTAAAGGTGATATGGGTAATTTACAGAGGAATGGGTAGTAAAATCAGACATCTATGTCATAACAGGATGCACAAAACTCACTGCCCCCTTGAACTGATTCATGGTTGGCACCACAAACCACAAACACGCACAGAAACAAGCAACTACTTCAAATATAAACGGGTTGTCAATAGGGATACTAATTTGGAATGTTTAGTGGCAAAGAAGACCGCTGGAGATTTAAACCAGGTTCTAGGGTGCTTCAAACCTCACTCTTACCCTATGTTTATGCCAATAAAACGGAACAGTGTAAATAAAGATATCCCCGCCAGGCTATATATTCTAGGAAACAATGCAGCATTAATGAATATTAATGTATATATAATATAAAAAACACAAAAGACTAGAAAGCCACAAAGCAAGTACTCAGTGACTTGGCAGAAGCCAGAGCAACAAGAGAACAAATCGGTAAGGGTACGGCAAGACAAGATTTAAGACAAACATCAAACTCTACCGTCCTATGAGGATTTAGATAGACGTCATCATAGGGTCCAAAATCTGTCCGGTCATCATACAATCAAGGAGGAAAGCATAGTGGAGAACTGTCATGGGTTAACCACCAGTCAGTGATGATTCTGCACCATTAGCGTTAGGTGTCTGCTAAAGAAGATAGAGTTGCGACAAAACAGACAATTATACCATCAAAGAATATGTATTACTTCTTACCAAAGGCGTATGAATGTTTGTAAAAACAATGTATTAAACATTAAATATAGCATGTCCACCGCCATATGAATGCCATCTTCGGGATGGTTAAAATTCTGTACTATTGATTTTATGAATATTGAGTTCTGCTCAACCCGGGGCTAGTGGGCGTGAGCGGTAGCAAGCATATTTCACTACCGTTCATGAACAGTCCCAATCAAACCGAGACTGCAATATTTCGTATGTATCGTGTTCGCCCGTTTCTAAAGGTCCACTCTCATACTCTTTTACATGTAACGTGACAGGAATGTCCTTTGTCTGTATGAGTGTGGGCACCTTGAATCCTTATGCATCTACAAGTATGTTCTTTACAATACGTGGTCATATACCTTCGTGTAACACGACTAGAGAATGGCATGCATTTGCATGAGTGTGGGTAGTTTGAAGCCCGCTTCCTCTTGGTTTTGTACAATATGTGAGTATATACTTAAGTGTAACATAACAGGTATGGTCTGTATCTTTATGGATGGCGGCAGCCTAAAGTCTTCTGCATCTCTGCCCCCTACACTATTTGGCTCTATAGGTCCCACTATAGAGTTAGCTCTCTTGAAACCCACGGTAGGATAATTATTTCGCCTTAAAAAGTAGTAGTGTTTTCTTCGGTTTTAAATATTCTTAATAAATGCTGACAGATATGTTTATTGTTGTTGCAGGTGAGATGAACAGTCTGAAATTGGATGTGCAGCTATTAGATGACACTGCCACCAACATATAGCTGGTTTATGGGTGTTGAAGAAGAGTAGGAATTCTGGTCCAAACTCTGGAGTTCAAGCCCAAAATAGTGCATTGGAGGACACCACTCAAATAAAAAACAGCCTGGTCAACGTAGCATATTTTGTACAGTTTTGTGTTGGCAAATGACTTCGTTAAAAAAATAAGTAACTTTTAGCTCAGAAACCTCCAGTTCGGAATGGCCATGTAAACTTTATTCGTATAGACCAACATAGTAAAAATGCACTGTGTAGTGAGACCGTGAGGTTCCGTGTAACAAGGCATGTATAACCTGTATCTGTATGAGTGTGACTACCTCTTCGTTCTGTATATTACGTATGTATGCGCAACTTGAAACTTTAGACCTGTGTCTATTTTCCGTACAATACGTGGGTATTCTCAATAGTTAACATGACAGATATTGCCTTTATCTGTTTGGGTGTGGGCGACTTGAAGCCCATTGTCTCTATGGTCATCTATATAATACATGTTATATACGTTCGGTGTAACATGACAGGTAAGGCCAGTATCTGTACGAGTGTGATAGTTTGAAGCCGGTTTCCTTTACGTTCTGTAAAATACGTGGACGTGCTCAACTTGAAGCCATCTGCATCTATGTTCTTATTTGTAAACATGACATATATGATTTGTATCTGTTTTGGTGTGGGCAACTTGAAGCCTATTGGCTCTTTGTTTTGTACAATACGTGGACATATGATTATGCTTTAATCTGATAGGTATGGCATATATCGGTCTGGGTAAGTATCACCTAAAATCCTCTGTCGCTATGTTTTTTTTTGTACAAAACGTGGGTATATACTGTCTTGTAAAAAGACAGGTACGGCCAGTATTTGAAGAAGTGTGGGTAACTTGAAGCGTATTCCCTCTACGTTAGGTACAATACGTTGGTGTAGACAACTTGAAACGTTCTGCATCTACGTTCCGTACACTACATAGGCATTCTTACATGTTATCGTGACAGGTTGTTTGAAGGTGGGTTACTTGATCCCCACTGCTTCTGTGTTCCGTACAATACATAGGGTATATCTGTACACGTAACATGAAAGGTAATGACCTGTATCTGTATGGGAATGGTTAATTTGAGCCCGCATGGGACTGTATGGGTGTGGGCAACTTGAAGCCGACCGGCTGTCCATATGTTCTGTAAATATGTGGGCGGATACTTACATCACATGTGTATTGAATGCGGCCTAGAAGAGGGACTTTTAATATGTTAAATAGGAGTCTTTACTTCAACAAAAAATAACATTAAAAAAAATCTAAACCAAAAATAAAATAAAAGCATAGTCATGTATTTTTTTTTGAGTTATGCCATAATTAAGAATATATTTGCTATATTCACGGCGGCCATTTTATAATGTGCTAAACTAGTTTTACGGCGCATCAACACAAAAAGGTTATATGGCGCCGATAGGAATAGAAGATGGTATACAGGAGGTATTTTATTAGAAGGGTGGCATATTGCTTTGCAAATGTCGGTCGGTCGGTCGGGTGGTCGGGCGGTCAGTCGGTTGGTCGGCCGGTCGGTCGGGCGGTCGGTCCGTCCGTCCGTCCCAAAATATTGTCTTCGCGATAACTCACGAACAGCTGGCAATACAAAGGCAGGAATGTTTGTGTCATGTTTTGTTTGTGCACCTCCCTTTTCCTTTTTGGGTAGATTTGCATAAGAATGGTTGCCATGGTAACAAAACTTGTAAAATATCACTAAAAAGTGCTTGTCTACGCGATAACTCACGAACAGCTGGCACTACAAACTCGAAACTTGGCATGAATGTTTGTGGTCGTTGAAGGGGAGCATATATGATTTACAAACATTTCCTGTTGGAATGAACATTCCAAGCTCACTCTCCATTTACATCTAGGTAAAAATATGCAGAATGTGCATAGAACCTTCTCGCCTGCAGAACTGCAGGGTTACTGCAAATTCTCTAGTAAACACTCCATTTTTCGCTGGAGCCACGATCATTGTTTTCTACCACCACTGAAGTAGCACCTGAAACAATACAGGTTTCACGATGAAGATGATAAAAATGGAAAAATAAACATGAATTCGGGGGGAATTTTACCCCTCTGCCTGGATAAGCAGTGGTCCTATTCTTCCCCGGGACCCACACGGCGTCGACGAAGAAGAATCTTTAGGGTGACACCCAGATCACTGTACTAACTACTTACCATGTCAACTGTTTGTTAGTATTGGTGCAGTTGTTACAATATCACTAGACGTGAGAATCATGGCTCTTATGTATGGAATTAACCTAGGATTGGGACTGAAAGTAAACATCAACCCTACTTTTGCGCACGCAAGTGCAAGTGGAATGACTATTACCTAAAAAGGAGCTGTATTGCCAATGAAGAAAGAGAGAGGGTGTGGGTTTGTGTGTGTGTGTGTGGTGTGTGTGTGTGTGGTGGGGGGGGGGGGGGGGGGGGGGTGAATGATAAAAAGGCATTTAGGAACCAGCCCTACTAACGAATAATGTTTCTTTAACATGAGTTAAGGGAGAACAGCATTGATTACACATATATATGTATTAATAATAAAATACTGGGTAAAAATCATTTAGTCGAATGAAAATAAATTTATTAAATATTGTATACAGCATGCTTTGAACTGATGTCGAAGTAATGCCAAATACAACGAATTGGGTTACACTGCTAAAGACATTATTGGGGAATCTTGGATTGTTTGATGCATGGCTATATCAGGGAGTTGGAAATAGCGATATATTTTTAAGCATGGTAAAACAAAGACTACTTGACAATTTTGTACAAAATTGGCATGCACGTTTAGAATCGTCAAGCAGAACTGATTTTTACAGAAACACATGTGATACTTTTAGTCTTAAGCATTAATTAACCTGTATAAATATACCAAAATTTAGACAAGCGTTATCCAGATTGAAACTTTCCTCCCATAATCTAGAAATTGAGGCAGGTAGATGGCATAGACCATTAAGTGCACCGTTAGATGAATTAAAATGTAGCGTTTGTAACAAGATAGAAGACGAATTATAATAGTATTAGATTAAATTACATTGATAAAAATTATTGGAAAAGGCCCAGCATGCTGACAGTTTTAGAGCTAATAAACTGCGAAAATAAAAAAAATGAAAAAAATCAGTGTATTTCTATACAAAGCATTTGAAATACGAAAGGATATTATTTTCCAATAACTAATCATTACAAAAGTTTTAAATTGTGTGCAAGTAAAGGGAAATGTCATGCTGTAACGTTTGTTTTTTATTTTTTGACATAGAATATATGCAGTTATTATATATATATACACATCTGCATTATCTATGCATTTTCTTAAAGTTTGGTATTGCTTTGTGTTTCATAATAAACAATACACAATATATACTCAGTTGCATTGTATAATTATGCAAAAACGTTGGTTATGTTCGATTGTGCTATGATATATGGAATGAAATAGATTCACTTGAATTTATATCCTAGATGATATATTGTTCAACGACACATGTATATTGTTGTAATCGTCATGATGATTTATATATTATTTGTTTTTGTTTAGTGCTTGAAATCGTTATCAGATGATATATATAAATATATATATATATAAACTGAAAACATGATAGTTACATGTTGCATTTAAATACATATGTCTTTATTTGTTTATAGTCATGTGTATGAAGAATATAAACAATATTCATAATACGTAAAATAGAAATGTAAAATAAAATAAAATACAAATATTTAAAAAGATTGTCCATTGAATGTGAATTTTACTTTCGCATAGGCTTACTCATATTTTGTATTACAGAGTGAAAGACTGTGTGTATAAAATAGATGATTTAATGATATGAAAATATTTATACCATCTTCTCCATATGTACATTCGTTTATTTTGTTTCATTTCGTATTACCTGTCATTGTATTCTGTTAACTATTTGTATTCTCACAGGACTTAAGATCTATTGGAATTTTGAATAAAACATATATACATGAAGGGAGAAAAAAAGTGATACACGGGACCCCCTGGTTTACGTCCTCATCCAACGATAAGGTCATCTCATTTAAATAATATAACTTAATATGACAATATAGCATACTATATCAGATAAAACGTTTTTAAACGCTTCCAGATAAGGATCGGTACTAAGTGCATCGGGATAGTTCACATTTAGTGATCACGGTTAGATTTACAAATGTTTACACTAAAAACTATGTCTGACATACAGGTGCTACTGTACATTTGTATAATAAACACCTAAAAACAAACAGTTTAACCGTAAAATCTTCTTTTCCTTTTTTGTCTACTTTGATATTTCAGTTCTTGGATTTTTTGTAAACATGGTTAAGTATTTATAATAGACTACCTTATCAAAAGTCACATTATATATTGCAGTTAGTTTAAAACTATTGATTTTATGAAAAGTGTACAACATCAAGCCATAAACAAGAGACCCACTGATATTGTCCCAAAGTGCTCGCATGTTCTTAAAAAACAACAACAGTTTCTTTATATACATTCGTAACACGGTGATCCCCGTAGTGGCCATGATTGACCTCATTGCCACCATTTATACAAACTAGGTAGGGAATCATCCGCTTATGCTACATGCGACATATTATTTAGCTTTGAAATATTAGCAAATATGTTTTAAAACGTTTTCCTGTATAACTCAATGTAATAGTGTGACCACCGGGACAGGGCCAAACTTGATTTCAGGCTTGATTCCAGGGTCACCGTTTAAAAAACTTGGTAGAAGACAATAATCTTCAGCTACATACAGCTTACTAAACCTCTAGCTCTTGTAGTTTCAGATAAGAAGGTGTTATAGACGTTCCTACATTTACTATATGTAAAGGTGTGACCCCCGTGAGCAATTTGAACATGGGATCACCATTTTAATACAATTGGTAGAGATCGATACTCGTATGCTACGCGCATAGAATTAGACCTCTAGCTCTTGTAGTTCAGAGAAGAATATAACTCTGTAAAAGTGTAACCCCAGAACCGGACCATATTTGACCACAGGGTCACTATTTGAACACAATTGGTAGAAAACCATAAGTTTAAACTACATGCAAAATAGTAGAACTCCGGCTCTTGTTTCTTTAGAGAAGAGTTTTTAAAGATGTTTATAGATGTCTCTATGTAAATATATGACCCACGGTGCGGAGCCAAATATGACCCCACGGGTATTATTTTAATAAACTTGCTAGTGGACCATAAGCTTATGCTACATGCATAATATGAGATATCTAGCTCTTACAGTTTAAAAGAAGTCTATTTTAAAGATGTCCTACATAAATCTATGTAAAACTGTTACCCTCGGGGCTGGACCATATTTGACCCCAGGGTCACCATTTTATAAATACTTGGTAGAGGATCCTGAACGTATGATACATGCAAAATATTAGACGTGTTGCTTTTGTAGTTTCAGCGAAAACGATTATTTAAAAGGGAGAGATAACTCTAATAACAGGAATCAGCTACCATGTTGAAACTGCTATCATGGATTTTGTGTTTCTCTACAAGGTACTCAATAATATGGTACTAGTAAAAATTTGTCCCTTGAGATGGTAACAAAAATGTGTATTGCTTATGGCCTAAACCATTTATGTCATGCGTGCTTACTTGCAAGCAGCATCTGTAACAGTACATATAACACTAAATAAAACGACTTTGAATGACTACGAGAACGGAGTGTTTTAGAAGGCTTGATGAAATGTGTTGCAACTGTTAGTATGCTTTTTAAAGTCTGTACTTGCGACAATGTTAATTGATTCACTGATTGACTGATATATTGATTGGTGGATTGATTGATTCATTGATAATTCATTGATTGATTGATTGCTTGATTGATTGATTGACTAATTGATTCATTCACTGATTGATTGATTGATTGATTGATTGATTGATTGATTGATTGATTGATTGATTGATTGATTGATTGATTGATTGATTGATTGATTGATTGGTTGATTGATTCATTGATTGGTTGATTGATTCATTCGTTCAAACATTCATTCATTGATCGATCGATCGATAGACGATTGATTCATTGATTGATTGATTGTTTTTGTGATTGATTGATTCATGCATGCATTCATATATTCATTCTTTCAGCCATTCATTCATTCATTCGTTCATTCGTTCATTCGTTCGTTCGTTCGTTCGTTAATTCATTCATTCACTTGTTCGTTCGTTCGTTCGTTTGTTCTTTCGTTCTTTCGTTCGTTCGTTCGTTTGTTCATTCATTTATTCAGTCGTCATTAATTGATTAATTCACACACTAATTATTTCGTTCATTCATTTGTTTAAAGTACCAAATATACTGACAGGAAATAACATACTCCCACTGTCAAATGCATTGTAGCAGTCTATCCCAGGAAATGAAAATCGAACCAACAGAACTATGCATCATGTGAGTAGGTGAGCCACTCGGTATTTATCGTTGATACTCTAATTATGGTAACGCTATAAAAATGACTTGTAGCGAGCATTTGATGAAACACGTTATTTCTGTGTACAAAACACATATTACTTTTGGTGATATCTTATTTCAATAAAGTTAACTTGATGTTTCATATACAAGTAGACCGCCAATGAAATCCGATTAATAACTTAGTTTGCATCTACTGACTATCTCAACATCTGGAACATGTGTAACAAAATTCCCGGATGTAAACGTTGTAGAAATCAAGGACCACAGTCAACCACACGCACAGAAACAAACTACAAAGATGAATAAAAGGCAAGATATGACACAAACGTTCTAACTTGAGGAACATGTAGCATTCAAGGACCATAGTCAGCCAAAAGCACGCATAGAAACAAACACTTACAAAGACATCTCGTAACGACTTGTGCTTTGACTTCGATTAAAGACGTTAATATTAAATTTTACGAACTACCCACAATACGTGAATAGATCTATACTTGTTTTTCTTCTTTTGTTGAAAACAAAACGTTTTAAGAACGAATATTTGAAATAGTCTTAATGCAGAAAACAATGTCTTAACATTATATATTGAAGTACTTTTGAAATGATTGCTGATCGATACATAAACACACACGTCTCGAATTGAAGAAAACATCTGTATAATTAGTGTTGACATGTTATTATACTTCTTACCGTCACTGTAGAAAACACGCATCTGTTTTATTTTCAAAAAAGAAATGACAAGGTGAATTAAAAACGTGTACATGTATATTAATAAATGCTGAAGATTTGAAAGACATATTTGCTTCTGTAAATTTAATACAACCTTTCACGTATAGAGTGTTGCTTCTTATATCGGTGTATATATAGCTTCAGCCCGCTTATTATAACAATGATTTTCACCGAGGATAAACTACGCACAGCATTCAGACATTTTATTGAAGTTAACCTATGGTCAAAGATATGTAAAGGCACGAATCTGGATAGGACATAGTAAACTTTTATTGGAGATGGAGAATATATACATGTTCTTGTGATGTTAAGAAGATGCGAATCATAGATGAATTACTGTAAAAACATTTTGAGATGTTACCACACCGCAAAAAGCATGCTGACGTTAGCACAGACACTTCCGTTATACAGTGACGTTAGCACCGACACTTCCGTTATACAGTCATTGTTTCTAATAAATACTGATGAGGAAGATCTTTTGGAAGCAACAAACACAACCAAGGGAATAAAGTAGCAGACTCGGTTTAATTGAACATGACTTGTCTCACGTCCCCTAGCTTAAGCGATATTCTACTTCAAAGTCACCTATATTTGGCTCGTTGATCGCATGAGACTACTACTATTCGTATCACGGAGAGACTAGTATAACCACTACTATTTGTATCACGGGGAGACCAGTATAACCACTACTATTCGTATCACGGAGAGACCAGTATAACCACTACTATTCGTATCACGGGGAGACCAGTATAACCACTACTATTCGTATCACGGGGAGACCAGTATAACCACTACTATTCGTATCACGGGGAGACCAGTATAACCACTACTATTCGTATCACGGGGAGACCAGTATAACCACTACTATTCGTATCACGGGGAGACCAGTATAACCACTACTATTTGTATCACGGGGAGACCAGTATAACCTATTTGTATCACGGGGAGACTAGTATAACCACTACTATTTGTATCACGGTGAGAACAGTATAAACCACTACTATTCGTATCACGGGGAAACCAGTATAACCACTACTATTCGTATCACGGGGAAACCAGTATAACCACTACTATTTGTATCACGGTGAGACCAGTATAACCACTACTATTCGCAGTATATGGTGGTGGATATAGCAATATTTGTATCTTTATTTCATCCCCTATAATCCAGCGGCGTATGGTCCTAGGATCTAATAAAAGCGTATGCCCCGAAGAGCGACATACACAAAAAGGAATTAAGTTGTTACATTTACACATAATTTTGTACAAAAGAAAAGAATAACCGCGTATAATTATAGTTCATACACTCGTCTCTAAGTCCTTGTATGCATTTGTGTAGCATCTGTGATGCAATAAATTATGGGAGGTTTGAAAGTTATAGTAAAGACACTGATAAATAAAGACAATTTTAATAACAAAGGACATAATTAACTCGAAAATTCACTTAGAGTTAACATGCTTGCACCCTGCACTCCCTCTCATTTTTTCCATTGGATTAATTTAGCTGTTTCAACGTTATGCGTCGGACTGACAAAAGAACGGACGGAAAAAGTGTTCCCACGAAATGTGAAGCATAATAAAACGACGTATGCTCAAATGTCGGAAGCTTAAATATTAGTGAATATATCATACCTTATCATGAGCAACTCACAGGTTTTCAACTGGATTTAACTGTATGCAATATACTGCGCTCCACTGGACACTTAGGATTTTGAAGAAGCAATTTTTTAAATTAAAATCGCCCTTACAAAAAACAACTGTTGTTCTAAACCGATACTTTGAATTATGGTATGTTTATTTACTACACAAATGCCTGTGTTCTGATATATATATATTATTCATAACTATATTAATCTTGTCTAGAAGTGTTAAAAATACTACGGTTGAAACAAGTGCCCTTGGTAATAGTTAGGTGACCACATCGTATGTATATTAGTAGAGTGATCGCGTCAACAGGTTTGCAATCGAGTTAAAAACTGAAAATGAAACGTTTCCTACAATATCAGCGATGTTGACTGCGAATGAGATTCTTAAAATTCATCACAGAATAACTCACCAGGGTTATTCTATTCTGAGGGAGGTAACACAGATTCTATACCCCTATCCCAGTGTCTAGCAGATCATACAATCACAACAGAGAACATAGATATGATAAAGGAACGCCTAGAAGACGATTTGGAGTTTTTCCATAATAACGAATTGTATCATGGTCATATATCGGAGGACACGGTGTACATTAAGATGGACACAAACGTAAGAGAGTGACATATATTATTACGATATATGGTCCTATAACGTATTTTATGGACACTTACTCATTAAACATTAATCTAATGCTCATTTGTTCCCATGCTCTTTCTCATATTTGATTTTTATTGCCCATTTATACATGTCGTGGCTAATGGTAGTTACGTCAATTCATTCAGTCTGTAAGATACCACCATCTATAAATGTTAATGTGAATGTTTTGGTTACGTCCATTCATTAAGTTTGTTTGGTACCACCATCTATAAATGTTAATGTGAATGTTTTGGTTACGTCCATTCGTTAATATTATTGTTAACGTCAGTATGCATTTTTGAATTACGTCCATTTATAAATGTTATTTTATAAAAATGAGACAAACGGTCCTATAGAAAAAGCAGCAATCGTCAAACGCATTGGCATCGTTGGTCTGCACAGCACCACAAACGGAAATATGAGCATATTTAAAATGTCAATGAAAAGAACAATACGTAACATAAAGAGTACAAAGAAAAGGTTATAAGTCCAACAGGAAGAGTAGCATTCACAGACTACAGTCACTTCAATACTTATAACAAAGCAAATGTGATAAATAAAGTACATCACAAACATATTCAGTAAAACAAAAGAACTACACAAACATATAAAGGTACCGCCTTGGAACGGTCAGTGGAAAAAGGGACCACCGGGAAGTTTAAACCGGTTCTAGGTTGCACCAACTCTCACTCTTACCCTGTCATCATTCCTATACAACAGGACCGTGTAAATGAAAATAATCCCCGCCAAGTTAACCCCTTACATTTGAGAAAGCTTAGATAGGTGTTTTATAAGAAAAACACATAAATGTTCATGTAAATAATATATCAACAAATAAGTTAAACCTAAGAAGCTTGTCTCATAAGTACTCGATGACTTGTTTGAAGTCAGAGCATCAAGGGGAAACCCGTTAAGGGCACGACAAACGGAGTTAAGGACATTAATCGAACGGTTCCCGCCTTAAAGGATTTAGGAACACGTTGTCATAGAGTCCACCGCCCGTCCGGTCGTTGCACAATCAAAGAGGAAAGCATAATTGCAAACTGTAGAAAGGCCTGCAACTAAGCATGTAGTGCGCCGCAGAATACTTCGGTCGAAACCTCTGTTTATAAATTGTCTAATAGTTTTAATAAATAACTAATGAAACTCTGCATATTGATGAGGTTCACTCGAGTTTATGAACCGGTCAATCTGCAAGGTCCATTGTCGCAGATAAGGTTTTGTATTGCTATGAAAGGGATTATATATTGAGTGATTCACCAGATACTGAGGCAGATGTTATCAAAGCCTTTACACCTCAACCATACTCCAAGCGCTAGAAAACAGATTTCATTGAGAAACTCAAACGCCATAAAAAGTTGCTCTGGGAATTTCCTCGTCCAAGTGTTGATAATTAAAAATGTAAAATTGAAATCAACTCTCTTGTCATATATATGGTTTATTATTTTTAATAGAGAGCCGTAAATGAAGGAAAGAAACGACAGTTTAAGAAATAGTAGCTTGTTGAGTTGAAGTTTTTAAGGATAGATAGTGATTATTATAAACTGCTGGATTCGATTATAGGGAAATCCTGGAGATTTTAAACGTGTGGTTATTTTTATGACCGAGCGGATGCGAGTAAGTAAAACAAATAAACACGCTACCATCGAGTGGAAGGAGTGAAGGATGTCCATATCATCGCACTCAGCAGTTGAATAAGCTATGTATTACATTTTAAATCCCTTTGTGTATGAAATAAAGAAACAGTAGGCTGAAACAACAAATTTCCTACGTTTTGTAACATTCCACATCTTTATGTAGGCTTATTTTTTGCAGGAAATGGTGGACGTGCTGCTTAAATTGGAACATAAACAAATAACAAAGCATATGAACAAGCAACATGATATAAACAGTCTCGCAGAACTGATAAGAATACTCCGTAACATTGCGTCTCTGAATGTAACGGAGAAGTGTGTAGACAATACAGAAATTATTTAAAAAGTGTAGTAAACAAGAAACTAAGTCACGTTGTAGCAAGCAAGATCTCAAAATGAGTAAGGCCAAATAACTTCTGTGCGATAAGGACTTGAAAGTAATGCTGTTTAAATCGAATATGAGCGTTCTACACGTCAAATAAAACTTTCAAATACAATTCTGCTTCGTAATGTCAAAACCTAATCATGGTGTCTAATAGTATATTCATGTATGCGCAATTTGTAGTATATTCATGTAAGGGCAATTTGTAGTATATTCATGTAGGCGCTTTTGTAGTATATTCATTTCGGCGCAATTTGTAGGGCGCAATTTGTAGTATATTTATATTAAAAAAGTATGTCAATATGAATGATCTTTATTTTTCAATCTTCGGTTTATGTACATTTGCGTTTTACATTAAAAGTAGATATAAACGTCGAACAGGAAATGTTCAATTCAAGGACCCCAGTCCACCAAAACACTCCCAGAAACTAACAATAATTACAAAGAAGAATAAAAGGCAAGCAATAACATCCTAACCATAAAATAGTTGAAAATAGGGCTAACGCCTTGGAACAGGTTACTGGCAAAAACAAAAAGAAAATAAAGGTCACTGGGGGTATAAACCAGGATGCACCAAACCTCACTCTTACCCTACTGTGTCATCCCAATGAAAAGGGACAGCGTAAATAAAGATTTCCCGTCAGGTTATATTCTCTAACAAACAAGGCAACATTAAAAGGTAATAAAAGTAAAACACATAAATGATCATGTACATATAATATAAAAAAAGTCTAGAAAGCCATAGGTAAGTACTCAATGACTTGGCCGAAGCAACAAGAGATTAAACCGTTAAGGGTACGACAAGACAATACTAAAGACAAACATCAAATGCTACCGTCCTATAAGGATTTAGGTAGACGTCATTATAGGGTCCACAATCTATCCGGTTATCGCACAATCAAAGACGAAAGTATAGTTGCGAACTGTAAATGGGTCCAGCACTAAACACGCAGCGCGTTGCAAAATTATACGGTTAGGAAAATGGTAGGAAGTTACATTACTTCAGCCTTTCAAGCTCTGAGTATTATTTGATGGTAGGAAGTTATATTACCTCAGCCTTTCAAGGATCTGAGTATTGTTTGATGGTAGGAAGTTATATTACTGCAGCCTTTCAAGGCTCTGAGTATTATTTGATGGTCGGACGCTACATTATTCAAGCCTTTCACGGCTGTGAGTATTATTTGATGGTAGGAAGTTACATTACTCCAGCCTTTCAAGGATCTGAGTATTATTTGAAGGTAGGAAGTTACATTACCCCAGCCTTTAAAGGCTATGAGTATTATTTGATGGTAGGAAGTTACATTACTCCAGCCTTTCAAGGCTCTGAGTATTGTTTGATGGTAGTAAGTTACATTACTACAGCCTTTCAAGGCTCTGAGTATTATTTGATGGTAGATAGTAACACTACTCCAGCCTTTTAAGGCTCTGAGTATTATTTGATGGTAGGAAGTTACATTACTCCAGCCTTTCAAGGCTCTGAGTATTATTTGATGGTAGATAGTAACACTACTCCAGCCTTTCAAGGCTCTGAGTATTATTTGATGGTAGGAAGTTACATTACTCCAGCCTTTCAAGGCTCTGAGTATTATTTGATGGTAGATAGTAACACTACTCCAGCCTTTCAAGGCTCTGAGTATTATTTGATGGTAGGAAGTTACATTACTGCAGCCTTTTAAGGCTCTGAGTATTATTTGATGGTAGGAAGTTACATTACTCCAGCCTTTCAAGACTCTGAGTATTATTTGATGGCAGTTAGTTACATTACTGCAGCCTTTCAAGGCTGTGAGTATTAGTTGATGGTAGGAAGTTACATTACTGCAGCCTTTCAAGGCTCTGAGTATTATTTGATGGTAGGCAGTTACATTACTCCAGCCTTTCAAGGCTCTGAGTATTATTTGATGGTAGGAAGTTACATTACTGCAGCCTTTCAAGGCTCTGAGTATTATTTGATGGTAGGAAGTTACATTACTCCAGCCTTTCAAGGCTGTGAGTATTATTTGATGGTAGGAAGTTACATTACTGCAGCCTTTCAAGGCTCTGAGTATTATTTGATGGTAGGGAGTTACATAACTCCAGCCTTTCAAGGCTCTGAGTATTAGTTGATGGTAGGAAGTTACATTACTCCAGCCTTTCAAGGCTCTGAGTATTATTTGATGGTAGATAGTAACACTACTCCAGCCTTTCAAGGCTCTGAGAATTATTTGATGGTAGAAAGTTACATTACTGCAGCCTTTCAAGGCTCTGAGTATTATTTGATTAGCCTTAGATAGGTCGTCTTCTTTTTAATTTAGTTTTTTACAGTTTTGTTTTGTTGTGATACGCAGACTTCATAACCTCGGCTTAAAGTAACAGCTGGATATATCGTAACCACGTCCGATACAACCATACAACCGCTGTTTTATTTCCTGAACATTTGTATTAGTTGATAGTGAAGGCGAATACTTACCAGATATTTTCGAAAACCAACAGTGGGTTGACCCCCGCCCCAATTTAATGCCTAACAGTGTATTTTAAGCAGTGTTCATTGTCTAACGAACCATAATGATACTTAAACAGTACAATGAAACCATTTTGAATAGAAAATATCAAGATTATTCCGGTATGATAATGATATGTGAGTTATATTAGTAATTAACATGTATATGAAATATTCCATAAATGTGCTAATACACACTAACCGCTGGTAATACGCTATCCGCAGGTGATACAACCATACAACCGCTGTCTTATATCACCTGAAAGTTTGTGTTAGTTGATGGTGTAGGCGTATATTTGCCGGAGTTGACGAATATGGAATATTAATGTAGTCGACTAAACCAAAAACCAACAGTGAGTGGGATAAATTGAACCCTCCCTCCAATTTCATACATAACATTAATTTTTAAGCAGTGTTCATTGTCAAATGAAGCATATTAATAGTTAAACAGTATAATGAAACGATTCTGTAATGGAAAATATAAAAAGATTTGTTTGATAATGATATCTCTGCCTAGCCGTACCGAGATTCGCAGGTAGCTAGTCTGGCGGAGTGACTATAATTCTTAGGTAGCTTTATTGTCAACCCTTTTGTGTTTGTGATATCGTTTGCTTTTTTTATTACTTTTGCCTTCTCGTTTGTCTGTTTGCGTGTTTGTTTTTGTGTTTTGTGGTTGACTGTGGTCCTTGAATGCTGCTTTCCCTGTCCGATATTTTTATCTTTCTTTTAGAATTACATACTCACACAATGATATCTGAGTTAAATTAGTATTAAACATGTATATAAGATATTCCATAAGTGTGCTAGTATATACTTAAAGTAACCGCTGGTAATACCATAACGACATACAATACAACCATATAACCGTTCTCTTATGTTCCCTAACAGTTTATATTATTTGTAGGAATAGTTGAATATTTTCCGGATTTTACAAATATTAATGAAGTCGACTAAACCATAACACAAACCAACAGTGGGTGTTAACCCATACGGCCTGTTATGCCACCGACCGTTCCAAGGCGGTGGCCCTATTGCCAACCCTTGTGTGTTTGTGTAGTCTTATCTTCCCTTTTATTTATCTTTATATATAGTTGTTTCTTTGTTTCTTTGTGTGTTTATGGTTGACTGTCGTCCTTGAATGCTACTTTTCCTGTTCGACTTTTATATCTACTTTTCAGTCATTGCTGAACCTTTGACACATTTATTGAGTAAAAGAAATAAATTAGTTTGGACTGAAAAATGCCAACAGTCATTTGACAAATTAAAAGCCATTCTGATGAGTGCACCAGTGTTTTCAGCACCAAATTTTGAATTTAAATTTAAATTAACAGTTGATGCTAGCGACATTGGTGCTGGTGCAGTACTTCTGCAAGAAGACAACAATGGTGTTGATCATCCATTTTATTAAGCATCAGAAAAATTATTGAAAAAGAGTGTATTTCACTCATTGTGTTCATTATAACAATCTGAAGTATATTTAACTTTATTTATTTTAGAGGGCTGGCGTGGCGCAGTTGGTAACGCGGCGGATTCGTAACCGGAGGCCCCGGGTTCAATCCTCCGTGGTGCCACTGAGTTTCGTCGGTGTGTTCGTGGGCAAGACACTTTCCCTTAGCCTCGTCCGTCGGATGGGGACGTAAACCGGGCGGTCCCGTGTATCGGTCTATCCTCCGAGCACGTTAAAGAACCATAGGAATCTATTCGATAATAAGAGGGCACGGTTCCCGGATTCCCATGTATCCTCTCCCTCTCTCTGGGGCGGCTCTAAATAACCTATACTTTGTTGATGAACAGCATTCAATTAAATTCATATCATTTATTTTACCAATAGTTGTCTTCAGTGATCACACTCCACTCACACTCCTAAATAAACAAAAATGAAAGATTGATGAGTTGTAAGATTGCAAGAGTACGATATTGAGATAAAACATGTCAAAAGGAAAGATAATTTAATTGCAGATTGACTATCTCGAGTTTAAGTTACTTGTGTATATTTAAACAGGTGTAATTTAATATATGTGTTAACACTTGTTGATTAAAAAAAATTCATTTTGTAATATATGTTTTGACATTTGTGTTGAAATTGAAATATTATTACATTATTGTTTATTACATGCCTTTCAAAAGAATGCTTTATTACATAAATCTTTTTTGTCTTCAATGGGGAAGGTGTTATCTATATCTCAATGTTTACAAAATACTGATAAAAGTGATCCTTTTGGAGCAACAAACACAATTAAGAGAAGAAAGCAGCAGACTCGGTTTTATTGAGTCTATTCATGAGAAGTAATGAAAGAAGCAACACCTCTTACGCCCCCTAGCACCGGCTTAAGCGGTATTCTACTTCAAAGCTACCTATATTGGGCTCGTTGGTCCCAAAGCACCAGTAAAAATTACACCACTGATTCATAGCACGATGAGACTTTTTTACAGCCGCCACACTGCACTAAACGAACGCTAGTGTGAATTTAATAAATACTGATAAAGGTGATCCTTTGGGAGCAACAAACACAATTAAGAGAATAAAGCAGCAGACTCGGTTTTATTGAGTCCGTTCATGAGAAGTAATGAAAGAAACAACACCTCTCTCGCCCCCTAGCACCGGCTTATTCTACTTCAAAGCCACCTATATTGGGCTCGTTGGTCCCAAAGCACCAGTAAAAATAACACTACTGATTAGTTGCATTTTTATTATTGATTTGGCCTTGAAGAACAGTTAAAATAGTATAGATGTTCTCATCGGACTGTTTTAATGCATTTGGAACAATCTTTGGCAGACTCTGGGAGCAGCTCAGCAGTTCAGAAGATTAGTATTCAGTAAAAAATATATAAAAAGATCGGAAAGTTAATTTTGAATTGGATGCTTTTAAAAAATATAAAATATATTTTAAGAGGATTTACTTATTATTGTGCTCATTCATAATAACAGTGAAATTGGATATTTCGACTAAATTGGAAATATTGGAATTAATTTTGACTGAAAGGACAATTAACATTGGGATTAAAGAGACACTTACTGTTTAAGATTAAATAGACATTTGCTAATGCGAATTAAAGGAACATTGGAAAGTTTTAATTTGACTTAATTCAAAAAATGGATATTAATGAAAAACTGAATTTGTGTTTTCTGTAAGTGAATATTTTATGTAAATAAATTTGTTAATTATATTTTTGTGTTGCTGTTTTTGCTTCCTGTCATTTAAAACCTGTAACAACATTCAAACTCACACACTCATACGCACACACGCATCCACGCACGCAACATGAATGCGCGTGAGTATGGGCGCGTGTAATCATGATTACATATTTGTGCGCGTATATATATATTTGCATATATGTCAGCGTGAATGCGTATCTGTGTGCCTGCGTGCGTGTCAGTGTGTTTGCTTGTTTGCGCGAATGAGTGCATGCATGCCTGCGTGCAAGCGTGCATATACAAAGGACTATCAGAACCTGACTTCTATGGTGACGTGATTTACAAACTTCGTAAGATCTTTGGTCATGATCACTTTCAAAAAGAAAAGGTTGATAATGTTCAATATGTCATCCAGATACCGAGAGGTGTCATTAAAGGCTTCAATAGCATCTTCCTGGGTATCTGGTGAAAGACTCAACATGAAATCTCTTTCATAGTAATATAAATACAAACCTGCGACAAGGGGTGCAAGTTCGTACCCATCGGGATACTAACAAATTGTCTATTAACCGTAGTTCAATACCTAAATATTATCTAATAGAAAAATAAGTGATTCACAAACTTCATGGCAAAGATATATAAAAAGATCGGACAGGGAGGTAGCATTCAAGGAGGACGGAAAAATAAGAAGGCAAACGTAGTAATAAATGCAAATGACATCACAAACACAAAAGGGTTGACAATAGGGCTACCGCCTTGGAACGGTCAGTGGCAAAGTAGGCCACTGGGGGTTTAAACCGGTTTTAGGGTGCACCAAACCTCACACTTACCCTACTGTCATCCCATTAAAACAGGACAGTGTAAATAAAGAAATCCCCGCCATGATCTAATCTCTAACCAACAAGGCAGCATCCGAGTCCTATGTATCCTTCTTTTCTCTCTGGTGTGGCTCTAAATCACATATTCTGTGTTGATTAGCCGTTAAACAACAGTCACACAATTACAAGGATAAATACAAGTAGAGTATGAGACAACGCAAATATAAATGGTTGACAATATGGGGTATCACCATGGAAATGGTCAGTGACAAGAAGGTTGCTAGATCTAGGGTGAAACCCTCGACCTAACTCTAGTGTCATCTCAATTAGATGAACAGTGGAAATGAGGCAATCCTGGTCAGGTTGTATCTTCTAACAAACTAGTAAGCCTAAAATCATGTTTGTATGTCGATGTCCGCTTTATTATAGTAATAAATACTGATAAAGGTGATCCTTTGAGAGCAACAAACACAATTAAGAGAATAGAGCACCAGATTCGGTTGTAATGAGTCTGTTCATGAGAAGTAATGAAAAAAGCAACACCTCTCACGCCCCCTAGCACCGGCTTAAGCGGTATTCTACTTCAAAGCCACCTATATTGGGCTAGTTGGTTCCAAAAGACAAGTAAAAATAACACTACTGATTCGTAGCACGGGGAGACTTTTTTACAGCCGCCACACTGCACTAAACGAACGCTAGTGTGAATGTTAATAAATACTGAAAAAGGTGATCCTTTGGGAGCAACAAACACAATAAAGAGAATAAAGCAGCAGATTCAGTTTTATTGAGTCTGTTCATGATAAATAATGAAAGTGTTGCACCTTATATATAAAAAATCTGCTACTATTCTCCCTTGTTTGTGTTTTACAGTTTGTTGCTTCCAAAGGATCCCATTTTAGTAGGTATTCAAATTGCTTCTTCCTACCAAGTATTTCAAAATATATTGAGAAGTTCAAGAGCATTTACCCTGACAAGAAATTTTGACATGCATACAAAGGTGTGAATTACAAGAGCAACACTATATGCTCTCTGCCCCGTATACTGGCAAAATATAACAACTATTAGACATTTTTGTTTAAGTTTTTTATTACAAAACCCAAATAAACTGTTTTATTAAAATCATTCACATAGTTATTTTCCAATCATACAATTGCATTCATCACCATTTGGCTGCATGTTTCAGCAATTTTACACAGCCTTTATGAATTCCTGCCACCTTTTTTACACTTAATTATTATTAATTTTTGTGAAGTATTCAGTCTAAAATAATCCTCAGAGGCAGGTCTGGTCCTTAATTTCAGATTAGGTTCAGCCTTAAATGTATGAAAGTGATCATTACCAAGGATCCTACAAAGTTTCTACTTTAGAACCCTAACCATTTCTTGTCACAAAAATTAGCATCCGGGTAAAAGCCACAAACAATTAGGCCACGTACCTGACACAAGTAATCAAGCCAGGTACCAGACACAAACAGTCAAGATAGGTACCAGGCACAATCAAGCCATGTGCCAGATATAAACAAGTACGTCAGATACCAGGCATAAACCATCAAGATACCAAGACAAATATAGCCAATTTCAGTTAAATCACTGGATTTAATTGATGCTTGCAAAGCACACACTGTCATCAGTTGTACACCATGTTGCTTCAATAAGTACGGATGTAGTGAAGGTGTTTGTAGAATTAATAATATATAGACAGTTACATATACAATATGATGTCTCATAGAACAAATAAGGAAAACACCCCCAATAGCTGTCACCAGAGGGATTTTGTTTTGAAGAAAATGATATGGATTTCTTATAAATATGCATGCCTAGCCACGACAATGCTACAAATCATGCCTGGTGTAGACATATTTGTTTTTCTGTTATTTTGCCACATACAAACCTGACATAATAAACACTTATTGTTGTTATCTGCATGAACTGTGGTGAAAGGATACAATTCACAAGAAAATAGTCCAGATAAATCCATGTTTAATACCATTTTAATCAGTAATAAAACGTTTTATTTTGCAAGAAAATGTCATCCAGCCATGAATTTCTCTGTTATGCTATGTTTCATATCTGACTAGGTTTGTAAACAGTACTTCGACGACTATGACATCAAAATCAAAACGATACAAGTCCAACATAATATACGTATAGTTTCGGGTGCTTCTTTTAGCCAACGGGTTTTCAGCATTTAGCACAATCAATTTAAATAATAGGTACATAAATTATATATCATTGGAACAGTTACTGGTATAAAAATATACATTAGTTTTTAAAATTGGTTGAAAACTAAATATTTTACAGTCAAAATGATTTTTGGATGAAGCTTTTCCCATGTACAGTCATCGTTGCTCGGACAGCTGACGACAATTATTAAATCTCAAATAACTTCGATTAGCCTTAATATTTTGCTATGAAATTTTCAATAATAACTTTCACCCGTGAAATGTTTAATCCTCAACCAATTTGGAAAAAGTAAGATATTTTTATTTACCACCAAAAAAGTCTGATATAAAACTCATAGAGGTACTAGTGAAATTTGGTCTAAAAAGTAAAAAAAAAACACCATTGGCTGAAACAAGCGCCATGAACTCTATAACACTCGGCCTGCATTTGTAAGTCAAGTGACTGTATTTGTAAGTCAAGTGACTGGAGTTGTAAGTAAGTGACTGCAGTTGTAAGTAAGTAACTGCAGTTGTAAGTCAAGTGACTGTATTCTGTGAATGCTACTCTTCCTGTTGGACATAACCTTTTCCATGTTAAGCACCCTGGCAAGAATCCCTTTGCCATCAATAACAATCTCCACATCTACTTGAATAATAGACAATAAAACATTAGTAAAGGTTTCATTAATAGCAAAATGTATTTAAAAACAACTGACTTTTTATAGCAAAGTATGTATCAAATAATTATAATCTCTCACTGAGTATAACAACGTGTGTTAATATGCATAGTAAAAATACATTTTATTCAAAATATATAAATTCACACTTAACATATAAAACAAACAGTTGTAGAGCAGCAATGAATACATCAGGAGAATAAATTAATGTTTTGGACACGTTTGAAAGCTCTCAGCTAATTCCATTTTAATTATTTCGTTATTTCGACCAATCTTTTCTCGTTTAGGGCAACGCGTTTTGTTATAAACTGTGACCATACGCCGCTGGCCATGGAATGGTGTGAAAATACCGCATTGAAAGTTCCAAGTTCACCGTCATCTGCAAACCATCTTCGGGATTGGTTAAATTTATGTACTTTTGTCATTTTAAATATTGAGTTCTGCTCAAACCCGGGGCTAGAGGGCATGAACGGTAGCAAGCACTTTTCACTACCGTTCAATCAAACCGCGACTGCAATATTTTTTGTATTTATCGTGTTCGACGATTTCCAAATTTCTCCTTAATTATGTGAGTTTCATACCTTTTTTGTAAGCTATTAAACTGGGGAAAATAAACATTGTTCCTGCTGAAAAATCAGCTACTAATATAATTATTGTTTGACGCCTCCATTACGTCAATGTTTTACCTCAGGCACTCGGGAGTAATAATTCGTATACTCCAGTGAAATGTACTAAAGATAATTTGTTTCGACACATATCACTCAGTACAAGAAGTTCAAGGCTGGAATCGACGAAAAGCAAAACAGACTTCCAACAATGTACTGGATTCCCATATTACACAAACAACCATATAAATATATATATATAAATCGAACAGGAAAAACAGCATTCAAGGACGGCAGTCAACCACAAACACACACAGAAACAAAGAACAAATTTACAGATGAATCAAGGGCCAAATACGACATCACAAACACAAAAGGTTTGACAATAGGGCTACCGCCTTGGAACGGTCATGGAAGTACTGAAAAACCACTATACGAAACGGATATGCATACATATATAACAGGATGTTCATAGCGTATTATGAATGTGTAATTATTTTATATGTACCAATAAATTATGGAAATCACAACGCGAAGTCCGGACCTTGTTTTTAAATGTACCAAGCATGGCATACGACCCCGTAGTGCTACAACGTCAAGTTTAATCTATTAGCACTTATGACTTCTCTACACTATATACAACCTTATACAACCTTACCACATCACCTTATCAAAGACAAGCTTATTCCTCTTATTAGAAAAAACATTTCCTAGGGAAAATACTACATTTTTAGCCTGTAATAATTTAAATCTTTTTTACTAACGGCAGTTTAGACAATTACTCTATGTGGACTTGGCATGCTTGGTGCAGGACCCTTTTACAGTTCGCCACTATGCTTTCCTCTTTAATTGTACGATGACCGGACAGGCTGTGGACACTATGATGACGCCTACCTAAAGCCCAATGGGACGGTGGCGTTTGATGTTTGTCTATGATCTTTCTTGTCGTGCCTTTAATAGTTTATTCTTGTGTTGCTCTGGCTTCTGCCAAGTCATTGAGTACCTTCATTGTGGCTTTCTAGGCTATTGTTTCTTGTATTATATTTGCACGAGCATATTTGTGTTTTACTTATATTGGTTATTAATGTTGCCTTTTTGGTTAGAGATTAGACCATGGCGGGGATTTCTTTATTTACACTGTCCTGTTTTAATGGGATGACAGTAGGGTAAGTGTGAGGTTTGGTGCACCTTAGAACCGGTTTAAACCCCAGTGGCCTTTGTTGTCACTGACCGATCCAAGGCGGTAGCCCTATTATCAACCCTTTTGTGTTTGTGACGTCTTTTACATGTTTTATTACTTTTGCCTTCTCGTTTGTCTGTTTGCGTGTTTGTTTTTGTGTTTTGTGGTTGACTTTCGTCCTTGAATGCTGCTTTCCCTGTCCGATATTTTTACCTTTCTTTGTGTTTTACTTATATTGCCTATTTGTGTTTTACTGACCAACTCATACTTACAAATATATTCATATGGTTCTTTCACATGTTTGGAAGACAGACCCACACATGGGACCGCCTGGTTAATGTCTCCATCCTACAGACGAAGCTTTGCGTGTGTGTTGTTGTTGTTTAATGTCTCCATCCTACAGACGAAGCTTTGAGTGTGTGTTGTTGTTTAATGTCTCCATCCTACAGACGAAGCTTTGAGTGTGTGTTGTTGTTTAATATCTCCATCCTACAGACGAAGCTTTGCGTGTGTGTTGTTGTTTAATATCTCCATCCTACAGACGAAGCTTTGCGTGTGTGTTGTTGTTTAATGTCTCCATCCTACAGACGAAGCTTTGCGTGTGTGTTGTTGTTTAATGTCTCCATCCTACAGACGAAGCTTTGAGTGTGTGTTGTTGTTTAATGTCTCCATCCTACAGACGAAGCTTTGAGTGTGTGTTGTTGTTTTATGTCTCCATCCTACAGACGAAGCTTTGAGTGTGTGTTGTTGTTTAATGTCTCCATCCTACAGACGAAGCTTTGAGTGTGTGTTGTTGTTTAATGTCTCCATCCTACAGACGAAGCTTTGAGTGTGTGTTGTTGTTTAATGTCTCCATCCTACAGACAAAGCTTTGAGTGTGTGTTGTTGTTTAATGTCTCCAACCTACAGACGAATCTTTGAGTTTGTGTTGTTGTTTAATGTCTCCATCCTACAGACAAAGCTTTGAGTGTGTGTTGTTGTTTAATGTCTCCATCCTACAGACGAAGCTTTGAGTGTGTGTTGTTGTTTAATATCTCCATCCTACAGACGAATCTTTGAGTGTGTGTTGTTGTTTAATGTCTCCATCCTACAGACAAAGCTTTGAGTGTGTTGTTGTTTAATGTCTCCATCCTACAGACGAAGCTTTGAGTGTGTGTTGTTGTTTAATGTCTCCATCCTACACACGAATCTTTGAGTGTGTGTTGTTGTTTAATGTCTCCATCCTACAGACGAAGCTTTGAGTGTGTGTTGTTGTTTAATGTCTCCATCCTACACACGAATCTTTGAGTGTGTGTTGTTGTTTAATGTCTCCATCCTACAGACGAAGCTTTGAGTGTGTGTTGTTGTTTAATGTCTCCATCCTACACACGAATCTTTGAGTGTGTGTTGTTGTTTAATGTCTCCATCCTACAGACGAATCTTTGAGTGTGTGTTGTTGTTTAATGTCTCCATCCTACAGACGAAGCTTTGAGTGTGTGTTGTTGTTTAATGTCTCCATCCTACACACGAATCTTTGAGTGTGTGTTGTTGTTTAATGTCTCCATCCTACAGACGAATCTGTGAGTTTTTGTTGTTGTTTAATGTCTCCGTCCTACAGACGAATCTGTGAGTTTGTGTTGTTGTTTAATGTCTCCATCCTACAGACAAAGCTTTGAGTGTGTGTTGTTGTTTAATGTCTCCATCCTACAGACGAATCTTTGAGTGTGCAGACGAAGCTTTGAGTGGTGTGTGTTGTTGTTTAATATCTCCATCCAACAGTCGAAGCTTTGAGTGTGCTTATTGTTTAATATCTCCATCCTACAGTCGAATCTTTGAGTGTGTGTTGTTGTTTAATGTCTCCATCCTACAGACAACGCTTTGAGTTTGTGTTGTTGTTTAATGTCTCCATCCTACAGACGAAGCTTTGAGTTTGTGTTGTTGTTTAATATCTCCATCCTACAGACGAATCTTTGAGTTTGTGTTGTTGTTTAATGTCTCCATCCTACAGACGAATCTTTGAGTGTTTGTTGTTGTTTAATATCTCCATCCTACAGACGAATCTTTGAGTTTGTGTTGTTGTTTAATGTCTCCATCCTACAGTCAAAGCTTTGAGTTTGTGTTGTTGTTTAATGTCTCCATCCTACAGACGAAGCTTTGAGTGTGTGTTGTTGTTTAATGTCTCCATCCTACAGACGAAGCTTTGAGTGTATGTTGTTGTTTAATGTCTCCATCCTACAGACGAAGCTTTGAGTGTATGTGGTTGTTTAATATCTCCATCCTACAGACAAAGCTTTGAGTTTGTGTTGTTGTTTAATGTCTCCATCCTACAGACGAATCTTTGAGTGTGTGTTGTTGTTTAATATCTCCATCCTACAGACTAAGCTTTGAGTTTGTGTTGTTGTTTAATGTCTCCATCCTACAGACGAATCTTTGAGTGTATGTGGTTGTTTAATATCTCCATCCTACAGACGAAGCTTTGAGTTTGTGTTGTTGTTTAAAGTCTCTATCCTACAGACGAAGCTTTGAGTATGTGTTGTTGTTTAATGTCTCCATCCTACAGACCAAGCTTTGAGTGTGTGTTGTTGTTTAATGTCTCCAACCTACAGACGAATCTTTGAGTTTGTGTTGTTGTTTAATGTCTCCATCCTACAGACGAATCTTTGAGTGTGTGTTGTTGTTTAATGTCTCCATCCTACAGACGAAGCTTTGAGTGTGTGTTGTTGTTTAATGTCTCCATCCTACAGACGAATCTTTGAGTGTGTGTTGTTGTTTAATATCTCCATCCTACAGACGAATCTTTGAGTGTGTGTTGTTGTTTAATGTCTCCATCCTACAGACGAAGCTTTGAGTGTGTGTTGTTGTTTAATGTCTCCATCCTACAGACGAAGCTTTGAGTGTATGTTGTTGTTTAATGTCTCCATCCTACAGACGAAGCTTTGAGTGTATGTGGTTGTTTAATATCTCCATCCTACAGACGAAGCTTTGAGTTTGTGTTGTTGTTTAAAGTCTCTATCCTACAGTCGAAGCTTTGAGTATGTGTTGTTGTTTAATGTCTCCATCCTACAGACGAAGCTTTGAGTGTGTGTTGTTGTTTAATGTCTCCAACCTACAGACGAATCTTTGATTTTGTGTTGTTGTTTAATGTTTCCATCCTACAGACAAAGCTTTGAGTGTGTGTTGTTGTTTAATGTCTCCATCCTACAGACGAATCTTTGAGTGTGTGTTGTTGTTTAATATCTCCATCCTACAGACGAATCTTTGAGTGTGTGTTGTTGTTTAATGTCTCCATCCTACAGACGAAGCTTTGAGTGTGTGTTGTTGTTTAATATCTCCATCCTACAGACGAAGCTTTGAGTGTGTGTTGTTGTTTAATATCTCCATCCTACAGACGAAGCTTTGAGTGTGTGTTGTTGTTTAATGTCTCCATCCTACAGACGAAGCTTTGAGTGTATGTTGTTGTTTAATGTCTCCATCCTACAGACGAATCTTTGAGTGTGTGTTGTTGTTTAATGTCTCCATCCTACAGACGAAGCTTTGAGTGTATGTTGTTGTTTAATATCTCCATCCTACAGACAAAGCTTTGAGTTTGTGTTGTTGTTTAATGTCTCCATCCTACACACGAATTTTTGAGTGTGTGTTGTTGTTTAATGTCTCCATCCTACAGACGAATCTGTGAGTTTGTGTTGTTGTTTAATGTCTCCATCCTGCAGACAAAGCTTTGAGTGTGTGTTGTTGTTTAATGTCTCCATCCTACAGACGAATCTTTGAGTGTGCAGACGAAGCTTTGAGTAGTGTGTGTTGTTGTTTAATATCTCCATCCAACAGTCGAAGCTTTGAGTGTGCTTATTGTTTAATATCTCCATCCTACAGACGAATCTTTGAGTGTGTGTTGTTGTTTAATGTCTCCATCCTACAGACAACGCTTTGAGTTTGTGTTGTTGTTTAATGTCTCCATCCTACAGACGAAGCTTTGAGTTTGTGTTGTTGTTTAATATCTCCATCCTACAGACGAATCTATGAGTTTGTGTTGTTGTTTAATGTCTCCATCCTACAGACGAATCTTTGAGTGTTTGTTGTTGTTTAATATCTCCATCCTACAGACGAATCTGTGAGTTTGTGTTGTTGTTTAATGTCTCCATCCTACAGACAAAGCTTTGAGTTTGTGTTGTTGTTTAATGTCTCCATCCTACAGACGAAGCTTTGAGTGTATGTTGTTGTTAAATGTCTCCATCCTACAGACGAAGCTTTGAGTGTATGTGGTTGTTTAATATCTCCATCCTACAGACAAAGCTTTGAGTTTGTGTTGTTGTTTAATGTCTCCATCCTACAGACGAATCTTTGAGTGTTTGTTGTTGTTTAATATCTCCATCCTACAGACGAATCTTTGAGTTTGTGTTGTTGTTTAATGTCTCCATCCTACAGACAAAGCTTTGAGTTTGTGTTGTTGTTTAATGTCTCCATCCTACAGACGAAGCTTTGAGTGTATGTTGTTGTTTAATGTCTCCATCCTACAGACGAATCTTTGAGTGTGTGTTGTTGTTTAATGTCTCCATCCTACAGACAAAGCTTTGAGTGTGTGTTGTTGTTTAATATCTCCATCCTACAGACGAAGCTTTGAGTTTGTGTTGTTGTTTAATATCTCCATCCTACAGACGAATCTTTGAGTTTGTGTTGTTGTTTAATGTCTCCATCCTATAGACAAAGCTTTGAGTTTGTGTTGTTGTTTAATGTCTCCATCCTACAGACAAAGCTTTGAGTGTGTGTTGTTGTTTAATGTCTCCATCCTACAGACGAAGCTTTGAGTGTATGTTGTTGTTTAATGTCTCCATCCTACAGACGAAGCTTTGAGTGTATGTGGTTGTTTAATATCTCCATCCTACAGACAAAGCTTTGTGTTTGTGTTGTTGTTTAATGTCTCCATCCTACAGACGAATCTTTGAGTGTGTGTTGTTGTTTAATGTCTCCATCCTACAGACGAAGCTTTGAGTGTATGTTGTTGTTTAATGTCTCCATCCTACAGACGAAGATTTGAGTGTGCAGACGAAGCTTTGAGTGTGTGTTGTTGTTTAATGTCTCCATCCTACAGACGAATCTTTGAGTGTGTGTTGTTGTTTAATGTGTCCATCCTACAGACGAAGCTTTGAGTGTATGTTGTTGTTTAATATCTCCATCCTACAGACGAAGCTTTGAGTGTGTGTTGTTGTTTAAAGTCTCCATCCTACAGAGGAAGCTTTGAGTGTGTGTTTTTGATGAATGTCTTATCCTACAGCCGAAGCTTTGAGTGTATGTTGTTGTTTAATATCTCCATCCTACAGACGAAGCTTTGAGTGTGTGTTGTTGTTTAATGTCTCCATCCTACAGACGAAGCTTTGAGTGTGTGTTGTTGTTTAATATCTCCATCCTACAGACGAAGCTTTGAGTATGTGTTGTTGTTTAATGTCTCCATCCTACAGACGAAGCTTTGAGTGTGTGTTGTTGTTTAATGTCTCCATCCTACAGACGAAGCTTTGAGTGTGTGTTGTTGTTTAATGTCTCCATCCTACAGACGAAGCTTCGAGTGTGTGTTGTTGTTTAATATCTCCATCCTACAGACGAAGCTTTGAGTATGTGTGGTTGTTTAATGTCTCCATCCTACAGACGAAGCTTTGAGTGTGTGTTGTTGTTTAATGTCTCCATCCTACAGACGAAGCTTTGAGTGTGTGTTGTTGTTTAATGTCTCCATCCTACAGACGAAGCTTCGAGTGTGTGTTGTTGTTTAATATCTCCATCCTACAGACGAAGCTTTGAGTATGTGTTGTTGTTTAATGTCTCCATCCTACAGACGAAGCTTTGAGTGTGTGTTGTTGTTTAATATCTCCATCCTACAGACGAAGCTTTGAGTATGTGTTGTTGTTTAATATCTCCATCCTACAGACGAAGCTTTGAGTGTGTGTTGTTGTTTAATGTCTCCATCCTACAGACGAAGCTTCGAGTGTGTGTTGTTGTTTAATATCTCCATCCTACAGACGAAGCTTTGAGTATGTGTTGTTGTTTAATGTCTCCATCCTACAGACGAAGCTTTGAGTGTGTGTTGTTGTTTAATATCTCCATCCTACAGACGAAGCTTTGAGTGTGTGTTGTTGTTTAATGTCTCCATCCTACAGACGAAGCTTCGAGTGTGTGTTGTTGTTTAATATCTCCATCCTACAGACGAAGCTTTGAGTATGTGTTGTTGTTTAATGTCTCCATCCTACAGACGAAGCTTTGAGTTTGTGTTGTTGTTTAATGTCTCCATCATACAGACGAAGCTTTGAGTATGTGTTGTTGTTTAATGTCTCCATTCTACAGACGAAGCTTTGAGTGTGTGTTGTTGTTTAATGTCTCCATCCTACAGACGAAGCTTCGAGTGTGTGTTGCTGTTTAATATCTCCATCCTACAGACGAAGCTTTGAGTATGTGTTGTTGTTTAATGTCTCCATCCTACAGACGAAGCTTTGAGTGTGTGTTGTTGTTTAATATCTCCATCCTACAGACGAATCTTTGAGTGTGTGTTGTTGTTTAATGTCTCCATCCTACAGACAAAGCTTTGAGTGTGTGTTGTTGTTTAATATCTCCATCCTACAGACAAAGCTTTGAGTTTGTGTTGTTGTTTAATGTCTCCATCCTACAGACGAAGCTTTGAGTGTATGTTGTTGTTTAATGTCTCTATCCTACAGACGAAGCTTTGAGTGTATGTGGTTGTTTAATATCTCCATCCTACAGACAAAGCTTTGAGTTTGTGTTGTTGTTTAATGTCTCCATCCTACTGACGAAGCTTTGAGTGTTTGTTGCTGTTTAATGTCTCCATCCTACAGACGAATCTTTGAGTGTGTGTTGTTGTTTAATGTCTCCATCCTACAGACGAATCTGTGAGTTTGTGTTGTTGTTTAATGTCTCCATCCTACAGACAAAGCTTTGAGTATGTGTTGTTGTTTAATGTCTCCATCCTACAGACGAAGCTTTGAGTGTGTGTTGTTGTTTAATATCTCCATCCTACAGACGAAGCTTTGAGTGTGTGTTGTTGTTTAATGTCTCCATCCTACAGACGAAGCTTTGAGTGTGTGTTGTTGTTTAATATCTCCCTCTTACAGACGAAGCTTTGAGTATGTGTTGTTGTTTAATGTCTCCATCCTACAGACGAAGCTTTGAGTGTGTGTTGTTGTTTAATATCTCCATCCTACAGACGAAGCTTTGAGTATGTGTTGTTGTTTAATGTCTCCATCCTACAGACGAAGCTTTGAGTGTGTGTTGTTGTTTAATATCTCCATCCTACAGACGAAGCTTTGAGTGTGTGTTGTTGTTTAATGTCTCCATCCTACAGACGAAGCTTTGAGTGTATGTTGTTGTTTAATGTCTCCATCCTACAGACGAAGCTTTGAGTGTATGTGGTTGTTTAATATCTCCATCCTACAGACGAATCTTTGAGTTTGTGTTGTTGTTTAATGTCTCCATCCTACAGACAAAGCTTTGAGTGTGTGTTGTTGTTTAATGTCTCCATCCTACAGACGAATCTTTGAGTGTGTGTTGTTGTTTAATGTCTCCATCCTACAGACAAAGCTTTGAGTGTGTGTTGTTGTTTAATATCTCCATCCTACAGACGAATCTTTGAGTGTGCAGACGAAGCTTTGAGTGGTGTGTGTTGTTGTTTAATGTCTCCATCCTACAGACAACGCTTTGAGTTTGTGTTGTTGTTTAATGTCTCCATCCTACAGACGAAGCTTTGAGTTTGTGTTGTTGTTTAATATCTCCATCCTACAGACGAATCTTTGAGTTTGTGTTGTTGTTTAATGTCTCCATCCTACAGACGAATCTTTGAGTGTTTGTTGTTGTTTAATATCTCCATCCTACAGACGAATCTTTGAGTTTGTGTTGTTGTTTAATGTCTCCATCCTACAGTCAAAGCTTTGAGTTTGTGTTGTTGTTTAATGTCTCCATCCTACAGACGAAGCTTTGAGTGTGTGTTGTTGTTTAATGTCTCCATCCTACAGACGAAGCTTTGAGTGTATGTTGTTGTTTAATGTCTCCATCCTACAGACGAAGCTTTGAGTTTGTGTTGTTGTTTAATGTCTCCATCCTACAGACCAAGCTTTGAGTGTGTGTTGTTGTTTAATGTCTCCAACCTACAGACGAATCTTTGAGTGTGTGTTGTTGTTTAATGTCTCCATCCTACAGACGAAGCTTTGAGTGTGTGTTGTTGTTTAATATCTCCATCCTACAGACGAAGCTTTGAGTGTGTGTTGTTGTTTAATGTCTCCATCCTACAGATGAATCTTTGAGTGTGTGTTGTGATTTAATGTCTCGATCCTACAGACGAATCTTTGAGTGTGTGTTGTTGTTTAATGTCTCCAACCTACAGACGAATCTTTGAGTGTGTGTTGTTTCTTAATGTCTCGATCCTACAGACGAATCTTTGAGTGTGTGTTGTTGTTTAATGTCTCGATCCTACAGACGAATCTTTGAGTGTGTGTTGTTGTTTAATGTCTCCAACCTACAGACGAATCTTTGAGTGTGTGTTGTTGTTTAATGTCTCCATCCTACAGACAAAGCTTTGAGTGTGTGTTGTTGTTTAATATCTCCATCCTACAGACGAAGCTTTGAGTGTGTGTTGTTGTTTAATGTCTCGATCCTACAGACGAATCTTTGAGTGTGTGTTGTTGTTTAATGTCTCCAACCTACAGACAAAGATTTGAGTGTGTGTTGTTGTTTAATATCTCCATCCTACAGACGAAGCTTTGAGTGTGTGTTGTTGTTTAATGTCTCGATCCTACAGACGAAGCTTTGAGTGTGTGTTGTTGTTTAATGTCTCGATCCTACAGACGAAGCTTTGAGTGTGTGTTGTTGTTTAATGTCTCCAACCTACAGACAAAGCTTTGAGTGTGTGTTGTTGTTTAATGTCTCCAACCTACAGACGAATCTTTGAGTGTGTGTTGTTGTTTAATGTCTCCATCCTACAGACAAAGCTTTGAGTGTGTGTTGTTGTTTAATATCTCCATCCTACAGACGAAGCTTTGAGTGTGTGTTGTTGTTTAATGTCTCCATTCTACAGACGAATCTTTGAGTGTGTGTTGTTGTTTAATGTCTCCAACCTACAGACGAATCTTTGAGTGTGTGTTGTTGTTTAATGTCTCCATCCTACAGACAAAGCTTTGAGTGTGTGTTGTTGTTTAATATCTCCATCCTACAGACGAAGCTTTGAGTGTGTGTTGTTGTTTAATGTCTCGATCCTACAGACGAATCTTTGAGTGTGTGTTGTTGTTTAATGTCTCCAACCTACAGACGAATCTTTGAGTGTGTGTTGTTGTTTAATGTCTCCATCCTACAGACGAAGCTTTAAGTGTGTGTTGTTGTTTAATATCTCCATCCTACAGAAGAATCTTTGAGTGTGTGTTGTTGTTTAATGTCTCCATCCTACATACGAAGCTTTGAGTGTGTGTTGTTGTTTAATGTCTCCATCCTACAGACGAAGCTTTGAGTTTGTGTTGTTGTTTAATGTCTCCATCCTACAGACGAAGCTTTGAGTTTGTGTTGTTGTTTAATGTCTCCATCCTACAGACGAATCTGTGAGTTTGTGTTGTTGTTTAATGTCTCCATCCTACAGACAAAGCTTTAAGTGTGTGTTGTTGTTTAATGTCTCCATCCTACAGACGAATCTTTGATTGTGCAGACGAAGCTTTGAGTGGTGTGTGTTGTTGTTTAATATCTCCATCCAACAGTCGAAGCTTTGAGTGTGCTTATTGTTTAATATCTCCATCCTACAGACGAATCTTTGAGTGTGTGTTGTTGTTTAATGTCTCCATCCTACAGACGAATCTTTGAGTGTGTGTTGTTGTTTAATATCTCCATCCTACAGACGAAGCTTTGAGTGTGTGTTGTTGTTTAATGTCTCCATCCTACAGACGAAGCTTTGAGTGTGTGTTGTTGTTTAATATCTCCCTCTTACAGACGAAGCTTTGAGTATGTGTTGTTGTTTAATGTCTCCATCCTACAGACGAAGCTTTGAGTGTGTGTTGTTGTTTAATATCTCCATCCTACAGACGAAGCTTTGAGTATGTGTTGTTGTTTAATGTCTCCATCCTACAGACGAAGCTTTGAGTGTGTGTTGTTGTTTAATATCTCCATCCTACAGACGAAGCTTTGAGTGTGTGTTGTTGTTTAATGTCTCCATCCTACAGACGAAGCTTTGAGTGTATGTTGTTGTTTAATGTCTCCATCCTACAGACGAAGCTTTGAGTGTATGTGGTTGTTTAATATCTCCATCCTACAGACGAATCTTTGAGTTTGTGTTGTTGTTTAATGTCTCCATCCTACAGACAAAGCTTTGAGTGTGTGTTGTTGTTTAATGTCTCCATCCTACAGACGAATCTTTGAGTGTGTGTTGTTGTTTAATGTCTCCATCCTACAGACAAAGCTTTGAGTGTGTGTTGTTGTTTAATATCTCCATCCTACAGACGAATCTTTGAGTGTGCAGACGAAGCTTTGAGTGGTGTGTGTTGTTGTTTAATGTCTCCATCCTACAGACAACGCTTTGAGTTTGTGTTGTTGTTTAATGTCTCCATCCTACAGACGAAGCTTTGAGTTTGTGTTGTTGTTTAATATCTCCATCCTACAGACGAATCTTTGAGTTTGTGTTGTTGTTTAATGTCTCCATCCTACAGACGAATCTTTGAGTGTTTGTTGTTGTTTAATATCTCCATCCTACAGACGAATCTTTGAGTTTGTGTTGTTGTTTAATGTCTCCATCCTACAGTCAAAGCTTTGAGTTTGTGTTGTTGTTTAATGTCTCCATCCTACAGACGAAGCTTTGAGTGTGTGTTGTTGTTTAATGTCTCCATCCTACAGACGAAGCTTTGAGTGTATGTTGTTGTTTAATGTCTCCATCCTACAGACGAAGCTTTGAGTTTGTGTTGTTGTTTAATGTCTCCATCCTACAGACCAAGCTTTGAGTGTGTGTTGTTGTTTAATGTCTCCAACCTACAGACGAATCTTTGAGTGTGTGTTGTTGTTTAATGTCTCCATCCTACAGACGAAGCTTTGAGTGTGTGTTGTTGTTTAATATCTCCATCCTACAGACGAAGCTTTGAGTGTGTGTTGTTGTTTAATGTCTCCATCCTACAGATGAATCTTTGAGTGTGTGTTGTGGTTTAATGTCTCGATCCTACAGACGAATCTTTGAGTGTGTGTTGTTGTTTAATGTCTCCAACCTACAGACGAATCTTTGAGTGTGTGTTGTTTCTTAATGTCTCGATCCTACAGACGAATCTTTGAGTGTGTGTTGTTGTTTAATGTCTCGATCCTACAGACGAATCTTTGAGTGTGTGTTGTTGTTTAATGTCTCCAACCTACAGACGAATCTTTGAGTGTGTGTTGTTGTTTAATGTCTCCATCCTACAGACAAAGCTTTGAGTGTGTGTTGTTGTTTAATATCTCCATCCTACAGACGAAGCTTTGAGTGTGTGTTGTTGTTTAATGTCTCGATCCTACAGACGAATCTTTGAGTGTGTGTTGTTGTTTAATGTCTCCAACCTACAGACAAAGATTTGAGTGTGTGTTGTTGTTTAATATCTCCATCCTACAGACGAAGCTTTGAGTGTGTGTTGTTGTTTAATGTCTCGATCCTACAGACGAAGCTTTGAGTGTGTGTTGTTGTTTAATGTCTCGATCCTACAGACGAAGCTTTGAGTGTGTGTTGTTGTTTAATGTCTCCAACCTACAGACAAAGCTTTGAGTGTGTGTTGTTGTTTAATGTCTCCAACCTACAGACGAATCTTTGAGTGTGTGTTGTTGTTTAATGTCTCCATCCTACAGACAAAGCTTTGAGTGTGTGTTGTTGTTTAATATCTCCATCCTACAGACGAAGCTTTGAGTGTGTGTTGTTGTTTAATGTCTCCATTCTACAGACGAATCTTTGAGTGTGTGTTGTTGTTTAATGTCTCCAACCTACAGACGAATCTTTGAGTGTGTGTTGTTGTTTAATGTCTCCATCCTACAGACAAAGCTTTGAGTGTGTGTTGTTGTTTAATATCTCCATCCTACAGACGAAGCTTTGAGTGTGTGTTGTTGTTTAATGTCTCGATCCTACAGACGAATCTTTGAGTGTGTGTTGTTGTTTAATGTCTCCAACCTACAGACGAATCTTTGAGTGTGTGTTGTTGTTTAATGTCTCCATCCTACAGACGAAGCTTTAAGTGTGTGTTGTTGTTTAATATCTCCATCCTACAGAAGAATCTTTGAGTGTGTGTTGTTGTTTAATGTCTCCATCCTACATACGAAGCTTTGAGTGTGTGTTGTTGTTTAATGTCTCCATCCTACAGACGAAGCTTTGAGTTTGTGTTGTTGTTTAATGTCTCCATCCTACAGACGAAGCTTTGAGTTTGTGTTGTTGTTTAATGTCTCCGTCCTACAGACCAAGCTTTGAGTGTGTGTTGTTGTTTAATGTCTCCATCCTACAGACGAAGCTTTGAGTGTGTGTTGTTGTTTAATGTCTCCATCCTACAGACGAATCTGTGAGTGTGTGTTGTTGTTTAATGTCTCCATCCTACAGACGAATCTTTGAGTGTGTGTTGTTGTTTAATGTCTCCATCCTACAGACGAAGCTTTGAGTTTGTGTTGTTGTTTAATGTCTCCATCCTACAGACGAATCTTTGAGTGTGTGTTGTTGTTTAATGTCTCCATCCTACAGACGAATCTTTGAGTGTGTGTTGTTGTTTAATGTCTCCATCCTACAGACGAATCTGTGAGTTTGTGTTGCTGTTTAATGGCTCCATCCTACAGACGAATCTGTGAGTTTGTGTTGTTGTTTAATGTCTCCATCCTACAGACAAAGCTTTAAGTGTGTGTTGTTGTTTAATGTCTCCATCCTACAGACGAATCTTTGATTGTGCAGACGAAGCTTTGAGTGGTGTGTGTTGTTGTTTAATATCTCCATCCAACAGTCGAAGCTTTGAGTGTGCTTATTGTTTAATATCTCCATCCTACAGACGAATCTTTGAGTGTGTGTTGTTGTTTAATGTCTCCATCCTACAGACGAATCTTTGAGTGTGTGTTGTTGTTTAATGTCTCCATCCTACAGACGAATCTTTGAGTTTGTGTTGTTGTTTAATATCTCCATCCTACAGACAACTCTTTGAGTTTGTGTTGTTGTTTAATGTCTCCATCCTACAGACGAATCTTTGAGTGTTTGTTGTTGTTTAATATCTCCATCCTACAGACGAATCTTTGAGTTTGTGTTGTTGTTTCATATCTCCATCCTACAGACAACGCTTTGAGTTTGTGTTGTTGTTTAATGTCTCCATCCTACAGACGAAGCTTTGAGTATGTGTTGTTGTTTAATGTCTCCATCCTACAGACGAATCTTTGAGTGTTTGTTGTTGTTTAATATCTCCATCCTACAGACGAATCTTTGAGTTTATGTTGTTGTTTAATGTCTCCATCCTACAGACAAAGCTTTGAGTTTGTGTTGTTGTTTAATGTCTCCATCCTACAGACAACGCTTTGAGTTTGTGTTGTTGTTTAATGTCTCCATCCTACAGACGAAGCTTTGAGTATGTGTTGTTGTTTAATGTGTCCATCCTACAGACGAATCTTTGAGTGTTTGTTGTTGTTTAATATCTCCATCCTACAGACGAATCTTTGAGTTTATGTTGTTGTTTAATGTCTCCATCCTACAGACAAAGCTTTGAGTTTGTGTTGTTGTTTAATGTCTCCATCCTACAGACGAAGCTTTGAGTGTGTGTTGTTGTTTAATGTCTCCATCCTACAGACGAAGCTTTGAGTGTATTTTGTTGTTTAATGTCTCCATCCTACAGACGAAGCTTTGAGTGTATGTGGTTGTTTAATATCTCCATCCTACAGACAAAGCTTTGAGTTTGTGTTGTTGTTTAATGTCTCCATCCTACAGACGAATCTTTGAGTGTGTGTTGTTGTTTAATGCCTCCATCCTACAGACGAAGCTTTGAGTGTGTGTTGTTGTTTAATATCTCCATCCTACAGACGAAGATTTGAGTGTGCAGACGAAGCTTTGAGTGTGTGTTGTTGTTTAATGTCTCCATCCTACAGACGAATCTTTGAGTGTGTGTTGTTGTTTAATGTGTCCATCCTACAGACGAAGCTTTGAGTGTATGTTGTTGTTTAATATCTCCATCCTACAGACGAAGCTTTGAGTGTGTGTTGTTGTTTAAAGTCTCCATCCTACAGAGGAAGCTTTGAGTGTGTGTTTTTGATGAATGTCTTATCCTACAGCCGAAGCTTTGAGTGTATGTTGTTGTTTAATATCTCCATCCTACAGACGAAGCTTTGAGTGTGTGTTGTTGTTTAATGTCTCCATCCTACAGATGAAGCTTTGAGTGTGTGATGTTGTTTAATGTCTCCATCCTACATACGAAGCTTTGAGTGTATGTTGTTGTTTAATATCTCCATCCTACAGACGAATCTTTGAGTATGTGTTGTTGTTTAATATCTCCATCCTACAGACGAAGCTTTGAGTGTATGTTGTTGTTTAATGTCTCCATCCTACAGACGAAGCTTTGATTGTGTGTTGTTGTTTAATGTCTCCATCCTACAGACGAAGCTTTGAGTGTGTGTTGATGTTTAATGTCTCCATCCTACAGACGAAGCTTTGTGTATGTGTTGTTGTTTAATGTCTCCATCCTACAGACGAAGCTTTGAGTGTGTGTTGTTGTTTAATATCTCCATCCTACAGACGAAGCTTTGAGTGTGTGTTGTTGTTTAATATCTCCATCCTACAGACGAAGCTTTAAGTGTGTGTTGTTGTTTAATATCTCCATCCTACAGAAGAATCTTTGAGTGTGTGTTGTTGTTTAATGTCTCCATCCTACATACGAAGCTTTGAGTGTGTGTTGTTGTTTAATGTCTCCATCCTACAGACGAAGCTTTGAGTTTGTGTTGTTGTTTAATGTCTCCATCCTACAGACGAAGCTTTGAGTTTGTGTTGTTGTTTAATGTCTCCATCCTACAGACCAAGCTTTGAGTGTGTGTTGTTGTTTAATGTCTCCATCCTACAGACGAAGCTTTGAGTGTGTGTTGTTGTTTAATGACTCCATCCTACAGACGAATCTGTGAGTGTGTGTTGTTGTTTAATGTCTCCATCCTACAGACGAATCTTTGAGTGTGTGTTGTTGTTTAATGTCTCCATCCTACAGACGAAGCTTTGAGTTTGTGTTGTTGTTTAATGTCTCCATCCTACAGACGAATCTTTGAGTGTGTGTTGTTGTTTAATGTCTCCATCCTACAGACGAATCTTTGAGTGTGTGTTGTTGTTTAATGTCTCCATCCTACAGACGAATCTGTGAGTTTGTGTTGCTGTTTAATGGCTCCATCCTACAGACGAATCTGTGAGTTTGTGTTGTTGTTTAATGTCTCCATCCTTCAGACAAAGCTTTAAGTGTGTGTTGTTGTTTAATGTCTCCATCCTACAGACGAATCTTTGAGTGTGCAGACGAAGCTTTGAGTGGTGTGTGTTGTTGTTTAATATCTCCATCCAACAGTCGAAGCTTTGAGTGTGCTTATTGTTTAATATCTCCATCCTACAGACGAATCTTTGAGTGTGTGTTGTTGTTTAATGTCTCCATCCTACAGACGAATCTTTGAGTGTGTGTTGTTGTTTAATGTCTCCATCCTACAGACGAATCTTTGAGTTTGTGTTGTTGTTTAATATCTCCATCCTACAGACAACTCTTTGAGTTTGTGTTGTTGTTTAATGTCTCCATCCTACAGACGAATCTTTGAGTGTTTGTTGTTGTTTAATATCTCCATCCTACAGACGAATCTTTGAGTTTGTGTTGTTGTTTCATATCTCCATCCTAGAGACAACGCTTTGAGTTTGTGTTGTTGTTTAATGTCTCCATCCTACAGACGAAGCTTTGAGTATGTGTTGTTGTTTAATGTCTCCATCCTACAGACGAATCTTTGAGTGTTTGTTGTTGTTTAATATCTCCATCCTACAGACGAATCTTTGAGTTTATGTTGTTGTTTAATGTCTCCATCCTACAGACAAAGCTTTGAGTTTGTGTTGTTGTTTAATGTCTCCATCCTACAGACAACGCTTTGAGTTTGTGTTGTTGTTTAATGTCTCCATCCTACAGACGATGCTTTGAGTATGTGTTGTTGTTTAATGTGTCCATCCTACAGACGAATCTTTGAGTGTTTGTTGTTGTTTAATATCTCCATCCTACAGACGAATCTTTGAGTTTATGTTGTTGTTTAATGTCTCCATCCTACAGACAAAGCTTTGAGTTTGTGTTGTTGTTTAATGTCTCCATCCTACAGACGAAGCTTTGAGTGTGTGTTGTTGTTTAATGTCTCCATCCTACAGACGAAGCTTTGAGTGTATGTTGTTGTTTAATGTCTCCATCCTACAGACGAAGCTTTGAGTGTATGTGGTTGTTTAATATCTCCATCCTACAGACAAAGCTTTGAGTTTGTGTTGTTGTTTAATGTCTCCATCCTACAGACGAATCTTTGAGTGTGTGTTGTTGTTTAATGCCTCCATCCTACAGACGAAGCTTTGAGTGTGTGTTGTTGTTTAATATCTCCATCCTACAGACGAAGATTTGAGTGTGCAGACGAAGCTTTGAGTGTGTGTTGTTGTTTAATGTCTCCATCCTACAGACGAATCTTTGAGTGTTTGTTGTTGTTTAATGTTTCCATCCTACAGACGAAGCTTTGAGTGTATGTTGTTGTTTAATATCTCCATCCTACAGACGAAGCTTTGAGTGTGTGTTGTTGTTTAAAGTCTCCATCCTACAGAGGAAGCTTTGAGTGTGTGTTTTTGATGAATGTCTTATCCTACAGCCGAAGCTTTGAGTGTATGTTGTTGTTTAATATCTCCATCCTACAGACGAAGCTTTGAGTGTGTGTTGTTGTTTAATGTCTCCATCCTACAGATGAAGCTTTGAGTGTGTGTTGTTGTTTAATGTCTCCATCCTACATACGAAGCTTTGAGTGTATGTTGTTGTTTAATATCTCCATCCTACAGACGAATCTTTGAGTATGTGTTGTTGTTTAATATCTCCATCCTACAGACGAAGCTTTGAGTGTATGTTGTTGTTTAATGTCTCCATCCTACAGACGAAGCTTTGAGTGTGTGTTGTTGTTTAATGTCTCCATCCTACAGACGAAGCTTTGAGTGTGTGTTGATGTTTAATGTCTCCATCCTACAGACGAAGCTTTGAGTATGTGTTGTTGTTTAATATCTCCATCCTACAGACAAATCTTTGAGTGTGTGTTGTTGTTTAATGTCTCCATCCTACAGACGAAGCTTTGAGTGTGTGTTGTTGTTTAATATCTCCATCCTACAGACGAAGCTTTGAGTGTGTGTTGTTGTTTAATATCTCCATCCTACAGACGAAGCTTTGAGTATGTGTTGTTGTTTAATGTCTCCATACTACAGACGAAGCCTTGAGTGTGTGTTGTTGTTTAATATCTCCATCCTACAGACGAAGCTTTGAGTGTGTGTTGTTGTTTAATATCTCCATCCTACAGACGAAGCTTTGAGTATGTGTTGTTGTTTAATGTCTCCATCCTACAGACGAAGCTTTGAGTTTGTGTTGTTGTTTAATATCTCCATCCTACAGACGAAGCTTTGAGTGTGTGTTGTTGTTTAATGTCTCCATCCTACAGACGAAGCTTTGAGTGTGTGTTGTTGTTTAATGTCTCCATCCTACAGACGAAGCTTCGAGTGTGTTTTGTTGTTTAAAGTCTCCATCCTACAGACGAAGCCTTGAGTGTGTGTTGTTGTTTAATATCTCCATCCTACAGACGAAGCTTTGAGTGTGTGTTGTTGTTTAATATCTCCATCCTACAGACGAAGCTTTGAGTATGTGTTGTTGTTTAATGTCTCCATCCTACAGACGAAGCTTTGAGTTTGTGTTGTTGTTTAATATCTCCATCCTACAGACGAAGCTTTGAGTGTGTGTTGTTGTTTAATGTCTCCATCCTACAGACGAAGCATTGAGTGTGTGTTGTTGTTTAATGTCTCCATCCTACAGACGAAGCTTCGAGTGTGTGTTGTTGTTTAATATCTCCATCCTACAGACGAAGCTTTGAGAATGTGTTGTTGTTTAATGTCTCCATCCTACAGACGAAGCTTTGAGTGTGTGTTGTTGTTTAATGTCTCCATCCTACAGACGAAGCTTCGAGTGTGTGTTGTTGTTTAATGTCTCCATCCTACAGACGAAGCTTTGAGTGTGTGTTGTTGTTTAATATCTCCATCCTACAGACGAAGCTTTGAGTGTGTGTTGTTGTTTAATATCTCCATCCTACAGACGAAGCTTTAAGTATGTGTTGTTGTTTAATATCTCCATCCTACAGACGAAGCTTTGAGTGTGTGTTGTTGTTTAATATCTCCATCCTACAGACGAATCTTTGAGTTTATGTTGATGTTTAATATCTCCATCCTACAGACGAAGCTTTGAGTGTGTGTTGTTGTTTAATATCTCCATCCTACAGACGAATCTTTGAGTTTATGTTGATGTTTAATGTCTCCATCCTACAGACAAAGCTTTGAGTGTGTGTTGTTGTTTAATATCTCCATCCTACAGACGAAGCTTTGAGTGTGTGTTGTTGTTTAATATCTCCATCCTACAGACGAAGCTTTGAGTGTATGTTGTTGTTTAATGTCTCCATCCTACAGACGAAGCTTTGAGTGTATGTGGTTGTTTAATGTCTCCATCCTACAGACGAAGCTTTGAGTGTATGTTGTTGTTTAATGTCTCCATCCTACAGACGAAGCTTTGAGTGTATGTGGTTGTTTAATATCTCCATCCTACAGACAAAGCTTTGAGTTTGTGTTGTTGTTTAATGTCTCCATCCTACAGACGAAGCTTTGAGTGTGTTTGTTGTTTAATGTCTCCATCCTACAGACGAAGCTTTGAGTGTATGTTGTTGTTTAATGTCTCCATCCTACAGACGAAGATTTGAGTGTGCAGACGAAGCTTTGAGTGTGTGTTGTTGTTTAATGTGTCCATCCTACAGACGAATCTTTGAGTGTGTGTTGTTGTTTAATGTATCCATCCTACAGACGAAGCTTTGAGTGTATGTTGTTGTTGAATATCTCCATCCTACAGACGAATCTTTGAGTGTGTGTTGTTGTTTAATGTCTCCATCCTACAGACGAAGCTTTCAGTGTGTGTTGTTGTTTAATATCTCCATCCTACAGACGAAGCTTTCAGTGTGTGTTGTTGTTTAATATCTCCATCCTACAGACGAAGCTTTCAGTGTGTGTTGTTGTTTAATGTCTCCATCCTACAGACGAAGCTTTGAGTGTGTGTTGTTGTTTAATGTCTCCATCCTACAGACGAAGCTTTGAGTGTATGTTGTTGTTTAATGTCTCCATCCTACAGACGAAGCTTTGAGTGTATGTGGTTGTTTAATATCTCCATCCTACAGACAAAGCTTTGAGTTTGTGTTGTTGTTTAATGTCTCCATCCTACAGACGAAGCTTTGAGTGTGTTTGTTGTTTAATGTCTCCATCCTACAGACGAAGCTTTGAGTGTATGTTGTTGTTTAATGTCTCCATCCTACAGACGAAGATTTGAGTGTGCAGACGAAGCTTTGAGTGTGTGTTGTTGTTTAATGTGTCCATCCTACAGACGAATCTTTGAGTGTGTGTTGTTGTTTAATGTGTCCATCCTACAGACGAAGCTTTGAGTGTATGTTGTTGTTGAATATCTCCATCCTACAGACGAATCTTTGAGTGTGTGTTGTTGTTTAATGTCTCCATCCTACAGACGAAGCTTTGAGTGTATGTTGTTGTTTAATGTCTCCATCCTACAGACGAAGATTTGAGTGTGCAGACGAAGCTTTGAGTGTGTGTTGTTGTTTAATGTGTCCATCCTACAGACGAATCTTTGAGTGTGTGTTGTTGTTTAATGTGTCCATCCTACAGACGAAGCTTTGAGTGTATGTTGTTGTTTAATATCTCCATCCTACAGACGAAGCTTTGAGTGTGTGGTGTTGTTTAATGTCTCCATCCTGCAGATGAAGCTTTGAGTGTGTGTTGTTGTTTAATGTCTCCATCCTACAGACGAAGCTTTGAGTGTATGTTGTTGTTTAATATCTCCATCCTACAGACGAAGCTTTGAGTGTGTGTTGTTGTTTAATATCTCCATCCTACAGACGAAGCTTTGAGTGTGTGTTGTTGTTTAATATCTCCATCCTACAGACGAAGCTTTGAGTGTGTGTTGTTGTTTAATGTCTCCATCCTACAGACGAAGCTTTGAGTGTGTGTTGTTGTTTAATATCTCCATCCTACAGACGAAGCTTTGAGTGTGTGTTGTTGTTTAATGTCTCCATCATACAGACGAAGCCTTGAGTGTGTGTTGTTGTTTAATGTCTCCATCATACAGACGAAGCCTTGAGTGTGTGTTGTTGTTTAATGTCTCCATCCTACAGACGAAGCCTTGAGTGTGTGTTGTTGTTTAATATCTCCATCCTACAGACGAAGCTTTGAGTGTGTGTTGTTGTTTAATATCTCCATCATACAGACGAAGCCTTGAGTGTGTGTTGTTGTTTAATATCTCCATCCTACAGACGAAGCTTTGAGCGTGTGTTGTTGTTTAATGTCTCCATCCTACAGACGAAGCTTTGAACGTGTGTTGTTGTTTAATGTCTCCATCCTACAGACGAAGCTTCGAGTGTGTGTTGTTGTTTAATATCTCCATCCTACAGACGAAGCTTTGAGTATGTGTTGTTGTTTAATATCTCCATCCTACAGACGAAGCTTTGAGTGTGTGTTGTTGTTTAATGTCTCCATCCTACAGACGAAGCTTCGAGTGTGTGTTGTTGTTTAATATCTCCATCCTACAGACGAAGCTTTGAGTATTTGTTGTTGTTTAATGTCTCCATCCTACAGACGAAGCTTTGAGTGTGTGTTGTTGTTTAATATCTCCATCCTACAGACGAAGCTTTGAGTATGTGTTGTTGTTTAATGTCTCCATCCTACAGACGAAGCTTCGAGTGTGTGTTGTTGTTTAATATCTCCATCCTACAGACGAAGCTTTGAGTATTTGTTGTTGTTTAATGTCTCCATCCTACAGACGAAGCTTTGAGTATGTGTTGTTGTTTAATGTCTCCATCCTACAGACGAATCTTTGAGATTGTGTTGTTGTTTAATGTCTCCATCCTACAGACGAAGCTTTGAGTGTTTGTTGTTGTTTAATATCTCCATCCTACAGACGAAGCTTTGAGTATGTGTTGTTGTTTAATATCTCCATCCTACAGACGAAGCTTTGAGTGTGTGTTGTTGTTTAATATCTCTATCCTACAGACGAAGCTTTGAGTATGTGTTGTTGTTTAATGTCTCCATCCTACAGACGAAGCTTCGAGTGTGTGTTGTTGTTTAATATCTCCATCCTACAGACGAAGCTTTGAGTATGTGTTGTTGTTTAATGTCTCCATCCTACAGACGAAGCTTTGAGTGTTTGTTGTTGTTTAATGTCTCCATCCTACAGACGAAGCTTTGAGTATGTGTTGTTGTTTAATGTCTCCATCCTACAGACGAAGCTTTGAGTGTTTGTTGTTGTTTAATATCTCTATCCTACAGACGAAGCTTTGAGTGTGTGTTGTTGTTTAATGTCTCCATCCTACAGACGAAGCTTTGAGTGTGTGTTGTTGTTTAATGTCTCCATCCTACAGACGAAGCTTCGAGTGTGTGTTGTTGTTTAATATCTCCATCCTACAGACGAAGCTTTGAGTGTGTGTTGTTGTTTAATGTCTCCATCCTACAGACGAAGCTTTGAGTGTGTGTTGTTGTTTAATGTCTCCATCCTACAGACGAAGCTTTGAGTGTATGTTGTTGTTTAATGTCTCCATCCTACAGACAAAGCTTTGAGTGTGTGTTGTTGTTTAATATCTCCATCCTACAGACGAAGCTTTGAGTATGTGTTGTTGTTTAATATCTCCATCCTACAGACGAAGCTTTGAGTATGTGTTGTTGTTTAATGTCTCCATACTACAGACGAAGCTTTGAGTGTGTGTTGTTGTTTAATACCTCCATCCTACAGACGAAGCTTTGAGTGTGTGTTGTTGTTTAATGTCTCCATCCTACAGACAAAGCTTTGAGTGTGTGTTGTTGTTTAATGTCTCCATCCTACAGACAAAGCTTTGAGTGTGTGTTGTTGTTTAATGTCTCCATCCTACAGACGAATCTTTGAGTGTATGTTGTTGTTTAATATCTCCATCCTACAGACGAAGCTTTGAGTGTATGTTGTTGTTTAATGTCTCCATCCTACAGACAAAGCTTTGAGTGTGTGTTGTTGTTTAATGTCTCCATCCTACAGACAAATCTTTGAGTTTGTGTTGTTGTTTAATGTCTCTATCCTACAGACGAAGCTTTGAGTATGTGTTGTTGTTTAATGTCTCCATCCTACAGACGAAGCTTTGAGTGTGTGTTGTTGTTTAATGTCTCCATCCTACAGACGAAGCTTTGAGTGTGTGTTGTTGTTTAATATCTCCATCCTACAGACGAAGCTTTGAGTGTGTGTTGTTGTTTAATGTCTCCATCCTACAGACGAAGCTTTGAGTGTGTGTTGTTGTTTAATGTCTCCATCCTACAGACGAATTTTTGAGTGTGTGTTGTTGTTTAATGTCTCCATCCTACAGACGAAGCTTTGAGTGTGTGTTGTTGTTTAATGTCTCCATCCTACAGACGAAGCTTTGAGTGTGTGTTGTTGTTTAATGTCTCCATCCTACAGACGAATTTTTGAGTGTGTGTTGTTGTTTAATGTCTCCATCCTACAGACGAAGCTTTGAGTGTGTGTTGTTGTTTAATGTCTCCATCCTACAGACGAAGCTTTGAGTGTGTGTTGTTGTTTAATGTCTCCATCCTACAGACGAATCTTTGAGTTTGTGTTGTTGTTTAATGTCTCCATCCTACAGACAATGTTTTGAGTGTGTGTTGTTGTTTAATGTCTCCATCCTACAGACGAATCTTTGAGTGTGCAGACGAAGCTTTGAGTGGTGTGTGTTGTTGTTTAATATCTCCATCCAACAGTCGAAGCTTTGAGTGTACTTATTGTTTAATATCTCCATTCTACAGACGAAGCTTTGAGTATGTGTTGTTGTTTAATGTCTCCATCCTACAGACGAATCTTTGAGTGTGTGTTGTTGTTTAATGTCTCCATCCTACAGACGAATCTTTGAGTTTGTGTTGTTGTTTAATGTCTCCATCCTACAGACGAAGCTTTGAGTTTGTGTTGTTGTTTAATGTCTCCATCCTACAGACGAATCTTTGAGTGTGTGTTGTTGTTTAATGTCTCCATCCTACAGACGAATCTTTGAGTTTGTGTTGTTGTTTAATGTCTCCATCCTACAGACAAAGCTTTGAGTTTGTGTTGTTGTTTAATTTCTCCATCCTACAGACGAATCATTGAGTTTGTGTTGTTGTTTAATGTCTCCATCCTACAGACGAAGCTTTGAGTGTGTGTTGTTGTTTAATGTCTCCATCCTACAGCCGAAGCTTTGAGTGTATGTTGTTGTTTAATGTCTCCATCCTACAGACGAAGATTTGAGTGTGTGTTGTTGTTTAATGTCTCCATCCTACAGACGAAGCTTTGAGTGTGTGTTGTTGTTTAATGTCTCCATCCTACAGCCGAAGCTTTGAGTGTGTGTTGTTGTTTAATGTCTCCATCCTACAGACGAAGCTTTGAGTGTATGTTGTTGTTTAATATCTCCATCCTACAGACAAAGCTTTGAGTTTGTGTTGTTGTTTAATGTCTCCATCCTACAGACGAATCTTTGAGTGTGTGTTGTTGTTTAATGTCTCCATCCTACAGACGAAGCTTTGAGTGTATGTTGTTGTTTAATGTCTCCATCCTACAGACGAAGATTTGAGTGTGCAGACGAAGCTTTGAGTGTGTGTTATTGTTTAATATCTCCATCCTACAGACGAAGCTTTGAGTGTATGTTGTTGTTTAATATCTCCATCCTACAGACGAAGCTTTGAGTATGTGTTGTTGTTTAATATCTCCATCCTACAGACAAAGCTTTGAGTTTGTGTTGTTGTTTAATATCTCCATCCTACAGACGAAGCTTTGAGTGTGTGTTGTTTAATGTCTCCATCCTACAGACGAAGCTTTGAGTGTGTGTTGTTGTTTAATGTCTCCATCCTACAGACGAAGCTTTGAGTGTGTGTTGCTGTTTAATATCTCCATCCTACAGACGAATCTTTGAGATTGTGTTGTTGTTTAATATCTCCATCCTACAGACGAAGCTTTGAGTGTATGTTGTTGTTTAATATCTCCATCCTACAGACAAAGCTTTGAGTATGTGTTGTTGTTCAATGTCTCCATCCTACAGACGAAGCTTTGAGTGTGTGTTGTTGTTTAAAGTCTCCATCCTGCAGAGGAAGCTTTGAGTGTGTGTTGTTGTTGAATGTCTTATCCTACAGCCGAAGCTTTGAGTGTATGTTGTTGTTTAATATCTCCATCCTACAGACGAAGCTTCGAGTGTGTGTTTGTCTCTTTGCGTTCTGTGAATGCTACATTTCTGGTTCGCCGTTTGTATCTTTTGTTGAGTTGACTTTCTTTTAGGATAGCTGTTATTAAATAAAGAAAATATTAACCATAGCAGCAATATATCGCACATATACAGTGAGGTGATATTACAGGCATCGGTGACATATGCCTAAGTATCTGGCAAACTACACGACACGTAATCGTTTTCATAACAATACAAACAACAAATCTGCTATAATTTAAGAGGTGCACAATTCGTACCCTATTGGAATATCAGCTATTTGTAAAAAAACAGTAGATTCATACCGAACAAGCATATGAAACACTATACTACAGTAGCTGCTTTAACAATAGATATGAATGTAAGATATTAGCACAAGAGCACTAATTCTGAAATGATAAGTTGATTTTGTTGATTGTCGAAACTCGCTCAAGATTTTATTGAAACAACCCCTTTATCCACAATGTGTAAACAACTGCGATACAAATTCGGTTTTCATCAAATGTGTTTCGAACGTTCAAAAGAATGCGCTATCGGAAAACAGATGTCGGATTGAACAAAGCTCGTCTTGCCCAAGAATGAATAAATGAAGTGAGGGTTTACTACGTCCCGTTAACACAGTTAACACATCATATATAAGGTTATATTTTGACAGCAACCGCCGTGGGAGATGAGGGATGACGTTACCCATCGGACATGCCTCCGCCAGGGGGCAGACATGCCTCCGCCAGGGGGCAAAATCATACGGTGAAGAGGTCTGTAGCTCTATAAGCAAGGCCTTATTCAATGAGCTACCGAGGCCGCTGTGAGGTTTTAAACAAATCAAAATTACCATGGGTCCCTTAACATTTAAACCAACTTAATATACTGAATGAAACAGAAACGCATAATCAAACAAATGCCTATACTACACTATTATGTAAACCTAATTCCACGTAATATTCCAGATATATCTCAACGTGTTATGTACAATAAGGTGCTACAACTAATTACAGAAAGGAAAACTCTGTCATGTAGAAGACATTTTAATCCAAGTATACTTTTTTACACGAAATTCATAAATGTTGAAGTTTCGCTTGAAAAAGTGAAGTAATTTCAGTATTGTGTTTAATGTTAAGAGATTGCAACGTTGAAAGCCTAAGTTTGCTCACCTGCCTGAGCCAAATGCTCATTCTGTCGATAATGAAAGTTTTTTCAAGAGGTAATCATTAGTGTATTTGGTGCTGTTTAAATACTGATAAAGGTGATCCTTTGTGAGCAACAAACACAATAAAGAGAATAAAGCCGCAGACTCGGTTTTATTGAGTCTGTTCATGAGAAGTAATGAAAGAAGCAACACCTCTCACGCCCCCTAGCACCGGCTTAAGCGGTATTCTACTTCAAAGCGACGTATATTGGGCTCGTTGGTCCCAAAGGACTAGTAAAAATAACACTACAGATTCGTAGCACGGGGAGACTTTTTACAGCCGCCACACTGCACTAAACGAACGCTAGTGTGAATGTTAATAAATACTGATAAAGGTGATCCTTTGTGAGCAACAAACATTATAAAGAGAATAAAGCCGCAGACTCGGTTTTATTGAGTCTGTTCATAAGAAGTAATGGAGGAAGCAACACCTCTCACGCCCCCTAGCACCGGCTTAAGCGGTATTCTACTTCAAAGCCACCTATATTGAGCTCGTTGGTCCCAAAGGACCAGTAAAAATAACACTACTGATTCGTAGCACGGGCAGACTTTTTACAGCTGCCACACTGCACTAAACGAACCTTCTTTCCGAAAGGACAGGCCTAATGTCGCCCTGTACCATTGATTAGCAGTAGCATATTAAACATACAATATATAGCGGAAATACCCATTATGCGTTTCTTTTTCCGTTCAGTATATGTACACATGCACGTATTACGCACTTTAGTAATGTCGCAGGCAACCAATAGTTTCAAGCAGCACTTCTAAGTAGTCCGCTAACATTAATAATGTGACTGCACGTCGCTTATCTTTGTTCGCGACCGGAGTTAATTAAACCCTGTGTGTTTTCCGCGGCGCCGCTCGAGTGCTGGCAGCCAACTCTTGTTAAACACGGGGGTGTATGCACGTCTGTTTTGTACGTTTTATTATACTTAAAATGTGAACCCTGGATTATTTTCAAAATCAAATATTAGGCATTTACTTTTTTTCTTTTACTGAGTACTGGACATATGCAGAATTTCGAAATAATCGGTGTTAATACGGAACTTTTCGATTGGAGGGACCATATAGCAACGTTATTTTTATTTACACCATTATTTCGCAATGTTCAATTGTTCACATCATATTAATCTACATGGTCTCAATGCGGCTAAAGTATCCGTGTACATCCCGGTCATGGTCTACATATCCATCATGATGGTGACTGGATCGTCGGGAAATTTCTTCGTCATCGTGGTGTTCGGCTTCCGGATAAAGAAGCGATCTTTGTATACACTGTGCGTCCTTGTTATGGCTATATACGACATGGCGGCTTGCTGTCTGGCGATGCCCGGGCTGCTATATACACTGTGCGTCCTTGTTATGGCTATATACGACATGGCGGCTTGCTGTCTGGCGATGCCCGGGCTGCTGTATACACTGTGCGTCCTTGTTATGGCTATATACGACATGGCGGCTTGCTGTCTGGCGATGCCCGGGCTGCTGTATACACTGTGCGTCCTTGTTATTGCTATATACGACATGGCGGCTTGCTGTCTGGCGATGCCCGGGCTGCTGTATACACTGTGCGTCCTTGTTATGGCTATATACGACATGGCGGCTTGCTGTCTGGCGATGCCCGGGCTGCTGTATACACTGTGCGTCCTTGTTATGGCTATATACGACATGGCGGCTTGCTGTCTGGCGATGCCCGGGCTGCTGTATACACTGTGCGTCCTTGTTATGGCTATATACGACATGGCGGCTTGCTGTCTGGCGATGCCCGGGCTGCTGTATACACTGTGCGTCCTTGTTATGGCTATATACGACATGGCGGCTTGCTGTCTGGCGATGCCCGGGCTGCTGTATATATACGACATGGCGGCTTGCTGTCTGGCGATGCCCGGGCTGCTGTATACACTGTGCGTCCTTGTTATGACTATATACGACATGGCGGCTTGCTGTCTGGCGATGACCGGGCTGCTGTATACACTGTGCGTCCTTGTTATGGCTATATACGACATGGCGGCTTGCTGTCTGGCGATGCCCGGGCTGCTGTAAACACTGTGCGTCCTTGTTATGGCTATATACGACATGGCGGCTTGCTGTCTGGCGATGCCCGGGCTGCTGTATACACTGTGCGTCCTTGTTATGGCTATATACGACATGGCGGCTTGCTGTCTGGCGATGCCCGGGCTGCTGTATACACTGTGCGTCCTTGTTATGGCTATATACGACATGGCGGCTTGCTGTCTGGCGATGCCCGGGCTGCTGTATACACTGTGCGTCCTTGTTATGGCTATATACGACATGGCGGCTTGCTGTCTGGCGATGCCCGGGCTGCTGGTGGACATGCTCAATCCGTTCATGTTTTATAGCAGTGTTGGTTGCAAGGTAATGTATATATACTCATTGTTAAAAGTAACTAAATAGCAACTCGTTTCCACTGTGAGGCCTATAAACAACAAAACAGTTTTTTTATTTATTTATCCGATTAGTACTAATGGAATCGTTGCCATGGTAACATTGCCTAAACGGCCTATACACTCAACAAAATTCCTAATCGGTCACCTCAATTTTACAAAATATTTTCTTTTTTTGGAATATCTTCCTCTCGGTTTTACTTGTTTTGAATAACATAGTTATTTAGGAAAACGTCCTGAAAGTTTCAGAAAAATCATCTAACTACCAGTGAAATTAGGACGCGTTAAAGTCACGAACCCCCAAAATCAAAAATTACAAAATGTCAGACTTACAATGAAAATCCCATAGAAGAGTGCTCGTTCTTGAAATTTGAAGATTTAACATGCACTCGCAGACCAAGAGTCGCGGAAAGGAACTCATTACATGCATGTTATATGTCTAATGAAATGGTTTTATAGGTCATTTATTTATGTTTGCCATTTCTTTATTACCATATTGGTTTTAAAACACTTGACTGTGACTTAAGCCAGGTCATTCCCCTTACAATTCAATGCACAAATATGTGACTTTGTGGATCGAGGGTGTTATAATATAAAGCATTGTTTCTTCAAAAATAATTTAAATATCTTTACCGAATTTTCAGTTAATGTATATCAAACATTGAACGAGGATATGATTAAGTTTACATGAATACAAATCTTGTGTAAAAGGTAATAATTTCATAAAAATTAGGTGACCGATTAGGAATTTTGTTGAGTGTATTTACAAGGCCGTTAGTGGAGTGCAGAGTGTCGGACTCCAGAACGAAAGGTCGGGGGTTAAGGTTTGTTGCTGGCCATATTATTTCTCTTTGAGCAGATAATTAATCCACATTGCTTAGTACTGAATCTACCCACTAAGCCATCGAGAGTGATTAATAAAGGTTGCAAGAACTTGTTTCACGATCGATATAGTTACAATTAAAGCCGTAATATCCATATTTTAACAATGTGGTGTGTTTATATAATGTATATATTGCCTATATGTATGGAGTCTGATATATGCCATCTCGTCTTTTCGTGTGTGTTTTCTTTCGCCTTTTGGTCACGAAAAAACGCCGAACAAAATAATGTCGGACGAAAACAACACCGCACAAAACAACGAACAAAGAAAAAAACGGCAAGCGAAAAGACGACAAATAGTCGCAACGCCGGTCGAACAAACGAAAGAACGAAACCCTGCCAAGCGTAAAGACGACGTTCGTTTTGTACATTTAACTGTTCCTTTTTTCGTTTAGCATCTTTGAGTGTGTGTTTTTTTCCGTTATTTCGCCAGGAGTTTTTTCGTCTTTTCGCGAGGCGCCATCTCGTCTTTTCGTTATTTCGCACGGCGTTATTGCACCGCGAAAAAACGAAAAGATGAGATGGTACATATCAGCCACCATATATATGTGTTGTGTTTGTATAATGTATATCGTGCCTACATGTCATGTGTTTATATAATGTAAAACGAAAATTGGCGAGAATATAGTTAGTTTCTGCATTTGCTGTGTTATGCAGCAAGTAATACTTTAGTTGACAACTCATAGATCAATTCAAAATGGCGAGAACAAAGACAATAGCACCATACAGACATTTTCCAGGCTGATTTAGACGTTATAAAAATCGTTATAAGAATCGAGTGTTTTATACATTTTTGATTTACAAAGCACTATGTTTGTTTGTTTGTTTGTTTGAATGTCGTTTTAGGTAATTTTCAGCACATTTTAGGCTATATATGATGGTCGTTTGTTTGTTTTTTTGAGGAAGAAATCACCCCAATTAGTTTGGTAGAACCAGTACTATATACCTCCCGCCATCCGTAAGAATCGACACTTTCTCACGTGACAAGTTGAGCTCCCAGTGGGATTCGAACCCGCAGCGGTGAGAGGCGAGATAGTTTTAGACACAGCACCAAAACATTATGTAAAATAAATATTATTTGTCATTTTAGCGTCTTTTAACATTTTATAAATGCTGAAAAACCTATATTTATATTGCAAAGTGACCCCACATACGTAATTTACATCTGTAGCGCACATACTAACTTACTATTAACTGATACCCCGCTGTAAATGTACAATGAACTGTCCTTTCTTTGAATTTGGACCGTTCCATTGATGATATAAAGGGTTACTCGCAGGCAGATCTGGGTTTACACTGGATGCAAAGGCTATTGTAGTCACCTTTAACAGGGTAAGAGTTAACAATATTACTAAAATGTATAATGCAACTTTAATTTAGTAAGTAGCAACAAAGAAGAGCATTGGGACGGTCATTGGCAAAATAATCTGGTGGTGGTTTAACCCTGTATAAGGGTGCACCAAACCTCACTCAACCTATTGTCATCCCGATAAAGCGAAGTATGTGCCAATCCGAATCTTTTAATAAAATAGAAAGTATTGAAGGGAGGCTAAATTTATTTAAAAAAATAAAAAGCTATTAAATGGCCAATTTAAAACGTGAAATAATTTAAATATGTAGGCGGCACATTAACATTTTCGTATAATACAGTGCAATAATTAATAATTATAACTTACAATAAGTCGCGTCAGTTTATACAGAAATTCCAAAGTTATAAATAGCTGTCACGCCGAGCAAAGATTTGCAATTTATTTTACCGCCAAGTCAAAATTAGCGCTATCCTTGGCGCATAACTAATGTTAAGAAATACATTCTTCTGGTTATTTTATATAATCATTGTTATTTCTTTGGTGGTTTATGGCTAATTTGGTTTTTTGTTTAAACATATTTATTTTACATCGATTGCGTAACAAGTTCTTTCAGCTTAGATTAATCACTCTCGATGGCTTCCTGGGTAGAACCAGTACTAAGCAATGTGGATTAATTATCTTGCTCAAGCATAAATAACGTGGCCGCGACGAGGCTCGAACCCACGACCTCTCGATCTGGAGTTCGGCGCTCTACCACTGGACCACGCACTCCACTATATAAGTATATATATAATGTATATAAACAATTCTAAAACAAATACCAAGCCTGATGTACTTCATTTAATGGGAGATATAAAAACAAATACCAAGCATGATGTACTTCGTTTAATGGGAGATATAAAAACAAGGCAATGATCGTGTATATATGAGTCTTAAACGGATATTATGGTCCTCTAGAAACCATAGCACAAACTAAATCAAACGGGAGCAAATTAAATAGACAATGAACAGTAAAATACACAACACAAATAGTGGTGAAGGCAGGGTTACTGACTTATAACGGTCAGTAGCCAATACGGCCATTCGGTTACATAATACAATTGCAATGTTTCTATGTACAAATAACATTGTAACTATTAATTTAAATGTCTTGAAAATGGAACAGTATTTGGCCTATCCAAATATAGCGTTTCATGTATTATTCACGCAGGAGTAAACGTTTTGAAAACGACGTAATGCGCTAGTTTCCATCCGATAAAAACACACTCATGACAGTGTTGTTTCATACTTGACGGTATGAAAATGTTCGATTTTGTGATATCCTGCAATCGTAAGAACTACACGATGACATTCAATCTTGATAACAGTTACATAAGGATTAATAAGATCTACTTATAATGCATTATATTTAACAGCAATATAAAATGTAATAAGTCCAAAAGGAAGATCAGCATTCTCAGAACACAAGCACTTCAACAAGCATTACAAAAATGCATTTTAATATAAACTGCAATTCAAAAGGACATCACAAACAAATAACGATTGACAACAGGAGTACCGCCTTGGACAGGTCAATGGCAAAAGGGTCCACCGGGGAGTTCAAACCGATTCAAGGGTGCACCAAATCTCACTCCTCTTACACTGTTATCATCCCTATACAACAGGACAGTGTAATACAAATACTACCTGCTAAGTTAACCCCTTATATTTGAGAAAGCTTAAAGTGTATTAGAAAAAAACCCAGAAATGTTCATGTATAAAAATGTAACAAAAACATATAAAACATAATGAGAAATATCAAATGTAATCGATGATACCTCATGTTATTTTAAACTATTATATAAGTTATTAAATACCATTGTACACGTATTAACATTTTCACAAACACATTGCGCGAAAGGTTTACTAAACGTTTAGGCGACTGCCAGCCATAAACAGTCACCCAATCGTGGACGGCTAGATGCTGCCAACATTTCATTTTAATGTTTTATTTTGTATAGATACTGAGATACGGATACCACGTGATTGGTTTTGGTACCGCAATGACAACCATGTTGCTATGCATTGATCGTTACAGACGAATCTGCAAGCCATTTTCTAAACAGATTACCGTGGTTACAGCAAGACGAGCTTTATTTATTCAGTTCTGCATAGCCATAGTTAGTGCAATACCATCTGTGTTACTGAACGAGAGCTCTGCCGTAGACACAGGAAGTGACGACATATTTGGACGACACTGCAGCGTCTCAGACGCGTATTCTGGGACGATTTATCCTGTACTTTATGAAAGCTTCCTTGTAATTCTAGTGGTTGCCAATATAATCACGCTGGTGACATTTTACACGCTGATAGGGTGTGAACTATATCGAAGAACGCTTTTTCGCAATTCAGTAAAACCGCGACTTATAATAAAAAGTGAGCCCAATCGAAATGAGTATAACCTTAAAGTAAACAGTATGAAACAACATGTTTTTGAAAACAAAATAAGACCGGACACATCCATTAATCAAGAGGGCTTGCATTCGCTACCAGGGGACAGCACAGTGGTGGACTCGATTGCATCTGATGAACACTCTAGATTGTCGAGACGAATCACATCAGTTACCTTTATAATTATCGTTGTTTATATTGCGAGTTATTTTCCTTGGTGGGTTATGCAGTTTCTTACCATTTCCACAACGAACTTTGTAAAGAATATGACTTTTTCAGGAGAAGCTACATATAATGTTTTCATATATTCATACGCGCTTAACAACGTAGTGAACCCAATAGTGTATTTAGCTATGGACAATGAATTTAGAAGTCAAAGCAAAAGTATTGTGTGTGCTCTCCGCGCCAAACTTAGACAAATGTAAATTTAGACAGTAGATAACTTTTTTCACACCTCTCACGTCTCCTAATGCCGACTTAAGTGATATTCTACTTTAAAGCCACAAAGATTGGGCTTGATGATCCCAAAGGACCAATAAGGATCTGTACGGTCGACACACAGCAATAAACAAACGCTAATGTGAATGTCAATAAATACAGAAAAAGAGATCCTTTGGAAGCAACAAACACAAACAAGAGAGAAACGTATCAGACTGGGTTTTATTGAGTCTGTTCATGAGCGATAATATAAGATGCAACACCTCTCCTAGCGCCGACTTAAGCGATATTCTACTTTAAAGCCACAAAGATTGGACTTGGTGATCCCAAAGGATCAGTAAATAATAACACTACTGATCTGTAGTCGGGTCGACTTTTTTACGACCGCCACACTTGATTTCGAACATTGAAGTCCTTAAAGCAACACAATCCATATAAAAGGCACACTAGAACTGAAAACATCTAACGGTTATTACGTATGTTGTACTAAGTGATTACGGTATACGTGTGGATTCATATATAGAATATTAATGAGATAAGGCGGTACTGTATGAGTCGAATGTTAGTAGTATAGAGATTAGAGGTACCAGCACAGTTTCCCAGAGCGGGCAACGGGCGCCAAGCAACTGTAAAATGTGCCGGCCATGGCTGTTAACTCAAGTACACCATCATTTACAAAAAATCTAAATGATAGCATACTTGGGCCAAAAGCCCTGACACATATTATTAATTACTTGAGCAAACCCGCTCTAGGAAACTATGCTTGTACCCCTACTCTCTATACTACTTATCAATCCAGTTGATCATTTCAATAACATAATATTTTGCTCATACGATTCAACTAAAACATTTGCAATTCATTAAGCAAAGTAGACGGAATCGGACAGTAGTCTTCATCATCGCTCTGCATATCGTTTTTTATCATGGAGTATTTTACTTGTATGCTAACGTATCTTGTCAATTATCTAGTATGTATCTTTTATCATCATAAGCTGACAAACTCTTTTTATTGATTTCGTAGCTGCTTATGTTATGATTTTGTGATCTAATAACTTTCATCTCATGGTGACTTTCTGTTGCTGTAAACAAAATCTCTTTGTAATTATCATGCGTTATAAAAATTTTAAACAACATACGTTTTAACACCCTTGCATTTTTGTTCACTAACCTCATTATCTAACATATACGAATATAGTTTACTTCGCAGTCCGACAAATTCAACAATGGGTATTCCACACGTTTCATCTTTCATCTTGCCAATAACCTTTTTTATTATCATGAAAATGAAACTTACTTTTTGGATCATAATCGCAATTATCAAACAGTTTTTTATCCTTGTAAAAGTCTGCATACACATCTTTTGTCTTTATTTCATAGCACAGGGATTCGGTATCAGTAAATAATAACTTAGCTTTTTTATCATATTTGTTTTTGATATAGTTGTAAGGAAATCATACATCAAATATTTTGACAAGTCTAAAATACACATACCAACATAAATAGGGCGATTTAAAACTAATCGTTCTTTCATTCTGTTTATGGCAAATAAATTTCCATTAAACGTTTTACAAGAAATAAATGAAGGTATTGCTGCATATTTTAAAAGGACCTCCTCGTCGTGAGTTAATTTAACATTAATTCTTTTTCTCAAATTTTTCATAGTTTTACCAAAAACTGAATTGTTCATCAGTTTGATGAAATCCTTTTCAAAAACATTTTTACCAGCTGTTCTCTAAGCAGTATTAAAGTCTCAGTATATCTTCAACCACTCTGATTCGTCAAACTGTAGTATTCGGTGTATTGTTGTTACCTTCAATCCAAGCTTTTTATACAATTCTAAGTTTCTAAAATGCACGACATACTTTTCTTTATTTTTTAGTGTTGTGACAAGTTTATTAACATTGCAATGTCCTAAATTAAACTTTTGTTTTAAATTTTTACAATAGTCTGACAACCACTCGTCTTTGATATTTAAACTTTCCGGGGCAAGAGGATAATCATTATGCGAGTCATGCAGTTTCTTGGGATACTCGATATCACACTCAACAATGTAATTTGATTTTCCTTTTTCAAACTTATCAACCCACTTGATGTTGCCTGTAGGCAATGGTTATTAGTATCAAGATATATTATGTCAATATCAGTTATTAAATCAAGTTGGATACCAGCACCAGTAGATATATAAGATTCAGAAATGATGTCTCGTCTGCACTCGCTGGATAAATGGACTATTTTATGGACAAGTTTATTTCACATAAAAAACAAAACAACTTTGAGTAAAACTGTACCAAAGTTTTCGAATATAAAGCGCACAATTTCTGCCATATAAGTATTCTTTCTAATATTATGTTCACATCAATAGTGTTGAATTACTGTCATGTACTATATGATTGACATTACTCGTGCCTAAAATGCGTACATTGTTGAAAAATTCACTTGACCATATCTCATCGATTTTGGATTTTTTGGATCAAAGATGGCTGATGAATAGTCGTTAAATATTAACAAACATATGCATAATAGCACGCACACAAGCATGGCCAAGGCACGCACCCACAAACACACGCGCGCACACATGAACGATCTCTTTTTTATGAATTGACTCTTATTTGTTTTCCCAAGAAGCTCCAAAATTGAAGTGTAAATGAAGGATAGACGGATGGCCGACCTTCATGTGTATATTCCCACCCCACATCCTGAAAGCCACGATTTGCGAGAAATAATGTGGCTGGTCTTTTTCCAACAAAAGCAAATTCCATATTTATAACTTATTTTCAAGTGTCTCATTTTAAACAATAATATCTCCCTGTCCAGAGTCAACACTTCAGCATGTATTTCACGTTACATACTATTTGCTACCGATACACGCTCTCCGTATATGTTGTATATATGTTGTATACATGCATAATATGTCTGTGAATTTGGATTCAGGATATATATACAACATATGGAACATATTTGGAATACGCGGGTTAGTGTTTACAAATGAGTAGTGTTATTACTTACTGGTCCTTTGGGACCATCAAACCCAATATTTAGTACTTGAAAGTAGAATATCGCTTAAGCCGGTTCT
>JAWPHD010009230.1:0-106088 GCA_037043455.1 Cyrtodaria siliqua
TCCTGTACATATACAAGGTGTCAACTACAGCCCCAGGTATGATACTGTGGTATAATTAATGCCACTCTCCTCCACTCTCCTGTACATATACAAGGTGTCAACTACAGCCCCAGGTATGGTACTGTGGTATAAATAATGCTACTCTCCTCCACTCTCCTGTACATATACAAGGTGTCAACTACAGCCCCAGGTATGATATGGTGGTATAAATAATGCCACTCTCCTCCACTCTCCTGTACATATACAAGGTGTCAACTACAGCCCCAGGTATGATACTGTGGTATAATTAATGTCACTCTCCTCCACTCTCCTGTACATATACAAGGTGTCAACTACAGCCCCAGGTATGATACTGTGGTATAATTAATGCCACTCTCCTCCACTCTCCTGTACATATACAAGGTGTCAACTACAGCCCCAGGTATGATACTGTGGTATAATTAATGCCACTCTCCTCCACTCTCCTGTACATATACAAGGTGTCAACTACAGCCCCAGGTATGATACTGTGGTATAATTAATGCCACTCTCCTCCACTCTCCTGTACATATACAAGGTGTCAACTACAGCCCCAGGTATGATACTGTGGTATAATTAATGCCACTCTCCTCCACTCTCCTGTACATATACAAGGTGTCAACTACAGCCCCAGGTATGATACTGTGGTATAATTAATGCCACTCTCCTCCACTCTCCTGTACATATACAAGGTGTCAACTACAGCCCCAGGTATGATACTGTGGTATAATTAATGCCACTCTCCTCCACTCTCCTGTACATATACAAGGTGTCAACTACAGCCCCAGGTATGATACTGTGGTATAATTAATGCCACTCTCCTCCACTCTCCTGTACATATACAAGGTGTCAACTACAGCCCCAGGTATGATACTGTGGTATAATTAATGCCACTCTCTCTCCTGTACATATACAAGGTGTCAACTACAGCCCCAGGTATGATATGTGGTATAATTAATGCCACTCTCCTCCACTCTCCTGTACATATACAAGGTGTCAACTACAGCCCCAGGTATGATACTGTGGTATAATTAATGCCACTCTCCTCCACTCTCCTGTACATATACAAGGTGTCAACTACAGCCCCAGGTATGATATGGTGGTATAAATAATGCCACTCTCCTCCACTCTCCTGTACATATACAAGGTGTCAACTACAGCCCCAGGTATGATACTGTGGTATAATTAATGCCACTCTCCTCCACTCTCCTGTACATATACAAGGTGTAAACTACAGCCCCAGGTATGATACTGTGGTATAATTTATGCCACTCTCCTGTACATATACAAGGTGTCAACTACAGCCCCAGGTATGATACTGTGGTGTAATTAATGCCACTCTCCTCCACTCTCCTGTACATATACAAGGTGTCAACTAAAGCCCCAGGTATGATAGAGTGGTATAAATAATGCCACTCTCCTCCACTCTCCTGTACATATACAAGGTGTCAACTACAGCCCCAGGTATGATACTGTGGTATAATTAATGCCCACTCTCTCCACTCTCCTGTACATATACAAGGTGTCAACTACAGCCCCAGGTGTGATACTGTGGTATAATTAATGCCACTCTCCTCCACTCTCCTGTACATATACAAGGTGTCAACTACAGCCCCAGGTATGATACTGTGGTATAATTAATGCCACTCTCCTGTACATATACAAGGTGTCAACTACAGCCCCAGGTATGATATGGTGGTATAAATAATGCCACTCTCCTCCACTCTCCTGTACATATACAAGGTGTCAACTACAGCCCCAGGTATGATATGGTGGTATAATTAATGCCACTCTCCTCCACTCTCCTGTACATATACAAGGTGTCAACTACAGCCCCAGGTATGATACTGTTGTATAAATAATGCCACTCTCCTCCACTCTCCTGTACATATACAAGGTGTCAACTACAGCCCCAGGTATGATACTGTGGTATAATTAATGCCACTCTCCTCCACTCTCCTGTACATATACAAGGTGTCAACTACAGCCCCAGGTATGATACTGTGGTATAATTAATGCCACTCTCCTGTACATATACAAGGTGTCAACTACAGCCCCAGGTATGATACTGTGGTATAAATAATGCCACTCTCCTCCACTCTCCTGTACATATACAAGGTGTCAACTACAGCCCCAGGTATGATACTGTGGTATAATTAATGCACTCTCCTCCACTCTCCTGTACATATACAAGGTGTCAACTACAGCCCCAGGTATGGTACTGTGGTATAAATAATGCCACTCTCCTCCACTCTCCTGTACATATACAAGGTGTCAACTACAGCCCCAGGTATGATACTGTGGTATAATTAATGCCACTCTCCTCCACTCTCCTGTACATATACAAGGTGTCAACTACAGCCCCAGGTATGGTACTGTGGTATAAATAATGCCACTCTCCTCCACTCTCCTGTACATATACAAGGTGTCAACTACAGCCCCAGGTATGGTACTGTGGTATAAATAATGCTACTCTCCTCCACTCTCCTGTACATATAGTCGTATACAAGGTGTCAACTACAGCCCCAGGTATGATATGGTGGTATAAATAATGCCACTCTCCTCCACTCTCCTGTACATATACAAGGTGTCAACTACAGCCCCAGGTATGATATGGTGGTATAATTAATGTCACTCTCCTCCACTCTCCTGTACATATACAAGGTGTCAAATACAGCCCCAGGTATGATACTGTGGTATAATTAATGCCACTCTCCTCCACTCTCCTGTACATATACAAGGTGTCAACTACAGCCCCAGGTATGATATGGTGGTATAATTAATGCCACTCTCCTCCACTCTCCTGTACATATACAAGGTGTCAACTACAGCCCCAGGTATGATACTGTGGTATAATTAATGCCACTCTCCTCCACTCTCCTGTACATATACAAGGTGTCAACTACAGCCCCAGGTATGATACTGTGGTATAATTAATGCCAGTCTCCTCCACTCTCCTGTACATATACAAGGTGTCAACTACAGCCCCAGGTATGATACTGTGGTATAATTAATGCCACTCTCCTCCACTCTCCTGTACATATACAAGGTGTCAACTACAGCCCCAGGTATGATATGGTGGTATAATTAATGCCACTCTCCTCCACTCTCCTGTACATATACAAGGTGTCAACTACAGCCCCAGGTATGATACTGTGGTATAATTAATGCCACTCTCCTCCACTCTCCTGTACATATACAAGGTGTCAACTACAGCCCCAGGTATGATACTGTGGTATAATTAATGCCACTCTCCTCCACTCTCCTGTACATATACAAGGTGTCAACTACAGCCCCAGGTATGATACTGTGGTATAATTAATGCCACTCTCCTCCACTCTCCTGTACATATACAAGGTGTCAACTACAGTCCCAGGTATGATACTGTGGTATAATTAATGCCACTCTCCTCCACTCTCCTGTACATATACAAGGTGTCAACTACAGCCCCAGGTATGATACTGTGGTATAATTAATGCCACTCTCCTCCACTCTCCTGTACATATACAAGGTGTCAACTACAGCCCCAGGTATGATATGGTGGTATAATTAATGCCACTCTCCTCCACTCTCCTGTACATATACAAGGTGTCAACTACAGCCCCAGGTATGATACTGTGGTATAATTAATGCCACTCTCCTCCACTCTCCTGTACATATACAAGGTGTCAACTACAGCCCCAGGTATGATACTGTGGTATAATTAATGCCACTCTCCTCCACTCTCCTGTACATATACAAGGTGTCAACTACAGCCCCAGGTATGGTACTGTGGTATAAATAATGCCACTCTCCTCCACTCTCCTGTACATATACAAGGTGTCAACTACAGCCCCAGGTATGGTACTGTGGTATAAATAATGCTACTCTCCGCCACTCTCCTGTACATATACAAGGTGTCAACTACAGCCCCAGGTATGATATGGTGGTATAAATAATGCCACTCTCCTGTACATATACAAGGTGTCAACTACAGCCCCAGGTATGGTACTGTGGTATAAATAATGCCACTCTCCTCCACTCTCCTGTACATATACAAGGTGTCAGCTACAGCCCCAGGTATGGTACTGTGGTATAAATAATTCCACGCTCCTCCACTCTCCTGTGCATATACAAGGTGTCAACTACAGCCCCAGGTATGATATGGTGGTATAAATAATGCCACTCTCCTCCACTCTCCTGTACATATACAAGGTGTCAGCTACAGCCCCAGGTATGATATGGTGGTATAAATAATGCCACTCTCCTCCACTCTCCTGTGCATATACAAGGTGTCAACTACAGCCCCAGGTATGATATGGTGGTATAAATAATGCCACTCTCCTCCACTCTCCTGTACATATACAAGGTGTCAGCTACAGCCCCAGGTATGATATGGTGGTATAAATAATGCCACTCTCCTCCACTCTCCTGTGCATATACAAGGTGTCAACTACAGTCCCAGGTATGATATGGTGGTATAATTAATGACACTCTCCTCCACTCTCCTGTACATATACAAGGTGTCAACTACAGCCCCAGGTATGATATGGTGGTATAAATAATGCCACTCTCCTCCACTCTCCTGTACATATACAAGGTGTCAACTACAGCCCCAGGTATGATATGGTGGTATAAATAATGCCACTCTCCTCCACTCTCCTGTACATATACAAGGTGTCAACTACAGCCCCAGGTATGATATGGTGGTATAAATAATGCCACTCTCCTCCACTCTCCTGTACATATACAAGGTGTCAACTACAGCCCCAGGTATGATATGGTGGTATAAATAATGCCACTCTCCTCCACTCTCCTGTACATATACAAGGTGTCAACTACAGCCCCAGGTATGGTACTGTGGTATAAATAATGCCACTCTCCTCCACTCTCCTGTACATATACAAGGTGTCAGCTACAGCCCCAGGTATGGTACTGTGGTATAAATAATGCCACGCTCCTCCACTCTCCTGTGCATATACAAGGTGTCAACTACAGCCCCAGGTATGATATGGTGGTATAAATAATGCCACTCTCCTCCACTCTCCTGTACATATACAAGGTGTCAACTATAGCCCCAGGTATGGTACTGTGGTATAAATAATGCTACTCTCCTCCACTCTCCTGTACATATACAAGGTGTCAACTACAGCCCCAGGTATGATATGGTGGTATAAATAATGCCACTCTCCTCCACTCTCCTGTACATATACAAGGTGTCAGCTACAGCCCCAGGTATGATATGGTGGTATAAATAATGCCACTCTCCTCCACTCTCCTGTACATATACAAGGTGTCAACTACAGCCCCAGGTATGGTACTGTAGTATAAATAATGCCACTCTCCTCCACTCTCCTGTACATATACAAGGTGTCAGCTACAGCCCCAGGTATGGTACTGTGGTATAAATAATGCCACGCTCCTCCACTCTCCTGTGCATATACAAGGTGTCAACTACAGCCCCAGGTATGATATGGTGGTATAAATAATGCTACTCTCCTCCACTCTCCTGTACATATACAAGGTGTCAACTACAGCCCCAGGTATGATATGGTGGTATAAATAATGCCACTCTCCTCCACTCTCCTGTACATATACAAGGTGTCGGCTACAGCCCCAGGTATGATATGGTGGTATAAATAATGCCACTCTCCTCCACTCTCCTGTACATATACAAGGTGTCAACTACAGCCCCAGGTATGGTACTGTAGTATAAATAATGCCACTCTCCTCCACTCTCCTGTACATATACAAGGTGTCAGCTACAGCCCCAGGTATGGTACTGTGGTATAAATAATGCCACGCTCCTCCACTCTCCTGTGCATATACAAGGTGTCAACTACAGCCCCAGGTATGATATGGTGGTATAAATAATGCCACTCTCCTCCACTCTCCTGTACATATACAAGGTGTCAACTACAGCCCCAGGTATGATATGGTGGTATAAATAATGCTACTCTCCTCCACTCTCCTGTACATATACAAGGTGTCAACTACAGCCCCAGGTATGATATGGTGGTATAAATAATGCCACTCTCCTCCACTCTCCTGTACATATACAAGGTGTCAACTACAGCCCAAGGTATGATACTGTGGTATAATTAATGCCACTCTCCTGTACATATACAAGGTGTCAACTACAGCCCTAGGTATGATATGGTGGTATAAATAATGCCACTCTCCTCCACTCTCCTGTACATATACAAGGTGTCAACTACAGCCCCAGGTATGATATGGTGGTATAATTAATGCCACTCTCCTCCACTCTCCTGTACATATACAAGGTGTCAACTACAGCCCCAGGTATGATATGGTGGTATAAATAATGCCACTCTCCTCCACTCTCCTGTACATATACAAGGTGTCAACTACAGCCCCAGGTATGATACTGTGGTATAATTAATGCCACTCTCCTCCACTCTCCTGTACATATACAAGGTGTCAACTACAGCCCCAGGTATGGTATGGTGGTATAAATAATGCTACTCTCCTCCACTCTCCTGTACATATACAAGGTGTCAACTACAGCCCCAGGTATGATATGGTGGTATAAATAATGCCACTCTCCTCCAATCTCCTGTACATATACAAGGTGTCAACTACAGCCCCAGGTATGATATGGTGGTATAAATAATGCCACTCTCCTCCACTCTCCTGTACATATACAAGGTGTCAACTACAGCCCCAGGTATGATACTGTGGTATAATTAATGCCACTCTCCTCCACTCCTGTACATATACAAGGTGTCAACTACAGCCCCAGGTATGGTATGGTGGTATAAATAATGCTACTCTCCTCCACTCTCCTGTACATATACAAGGTGTCAACTACAGCCCCATGTATGATATGGTGGTATAAATAATGCCACTCTCCTCCAATCTCCTGTACATATACAAGGTGTCAACTACAGCCCCAGGTATGATATGGTGGTATAAATAATGCCACTCTCCTCCACTCTCCTGTACATATACAAGGTGTCAACTACAGCCCCAGGTATGATACTGTGGTATAATTAATGCCACGCTCCTCCACTCTCCTGTACATATACAAGGTGTCAACTACAGCCCCAGGTATGGTATGGTGGTATAAATAATGCTACTCTCCTCCACTCTCCTGTACATATACAAGGTGTCAACTACAGCCCCAGGTATGGTATGGTGGTATAAATAATGCCACTCTCCTCCACTCTCCTCCACTCTCCTGTACATATACAAGGTGTCAACTACAGCCCCAGGTATGATATGGTGGTATAATTAATGCCACTCTCCTCCACTCTCCTGTACATATACAAGGTGTCAACTACAGCCCCAGGTATGGTATGGTGGTATAAATAATGCCACTCTCCTCCACTCTCCTGTACATATACAAGGTGTCAACTACAGCCCCAGGTATGGTATGGTGGTATAAATAATGCTACTCTCCTCCACTCTCCTGTACATATACAAGGTGTCAACTACAGCCCCAGGTATGGTATGGTGGTATAAATAATGCTACTCTCCTCCACTCTCCTGTACATATACAAGGTGTCAACTACAGCCCCAGGTATGGTATGGTGGTATAATTAATGCCACTCTCCTCCACTCTCCTGTACATATACAAGGTGTCAACTACAGCCCCAGGTATGGTATGGTGGTATAAATAATGCTACTCTCCTCCACTCTCCTGTACATATACAAGGTGTCAACTACAGCCCCAGGTATGATACTGTGGTATAATTAATGCCACTCTCCTCCACTCTCCTGTACATATACAAGGTGTCAACTACAGCCCCAGGTATGGTACTGTGGTATAAATAATACCACTCTCCTCCACTCTCCTGTACATATACAAGGTGTCAACTACAGCCCCAGGTATGATACTGTGGTATAAATAATGCCACTCTCCTCCACTCTCCTGTACATATACAAGGTGTCAACTACAGCCCCAGGTATAATATGGTAGTATAAATAATGCCACTCTCCTCCACTCTCCTGTACATATACAAGGTGTCAACTACTGCCCCAGGTATGGTATGGTGGTATAAATAATGCCACGCTCCTCCACTCTCCTGTACATATACAAGGTGTCAACTACAGCCCCAGGTATGGTACTGTGGTATAAATAATGCTACTCTTCTCCACTCTCCTGTACATATACAAGGTGTCAACTACAGCCCCAGGTATGGTACTGTGGTATAAATAATGCCACTCTCCTCCACTCTCCTGTACATATACAAGGTGTCAACTACAGCCCCAGGTATGATATGGTGGTATAAATAATGCCACTCTCCTCCACTCTCCTGTACATATACAAGGTGTCAACTACAGCCCCAGGTATGGTACTGTGGTATAAATAATGCCACGCTCCTCCACTCTCCTGTACATATACAAGGTGTCAACTACAGCCCCAGGTATGGTATGGTGGTATAAATAATGCCACTCTCCTCCACTCTCCTGTACATATACAAGGTGTCAACTACAACCCCAGGTATGATATGGTGGTATAATTAATGCCACTCTCCTGTACATATACAAGGTGTCAACAACAGCCCCAGGTATGGTATGGTGGTATAAATAATGCCACTCTCCTCCACTCTCCTCCACTCTCCTGTACATATACAAGGTGTCAACTACAGCCCCAGGTATGATATGGTGGTATAATTAATGCCACTCTCCTCCACTCTCCTGTACATATACAAGGTGTCAACTACAGCCCCAGGTATGGTACTGTGGTATAAATAATGCCACTCTCCTCCACTCTCCTGTACATATACAAGGTGTCAACTACAGCCCCAGGTATGATACTGTGGTATAAATAATGCCACTCTCCTCCACTCTCCTCTACATATACAAGGTGTCAACTATAGCCCCACGTATGATATGGTGGTATAAATAATGCCACTCTCCTCCACTCTCCTGTACATATACAAGGTGTCAACTACAGCCCCAGGTATGGTACTGTGGTATAAATAATGCTACTCTCCTCCACTCTCCTGTACATATACAAGGTGTCAACTACAGCCCCAGGTATGGTGGTATAATTAATGCCACTCTCCTCCACTCTCCTGTACATATACAAGGTGTCAACTACAGCCCCAGGTATGGTGGTATAAATAATGCCACTCTCCTCCACTCTCCTGTACATATACAAGGTGTCAACTAAAGCCCAAGGTATGATACTGTGGTATAAATAATGCTACTCTCCTCCACTCTCCTGTACATATACAAGGTGTCAACTACAGCCCCAGGTATGGTATGGTGGTATAAATAATGCCAGTCTCCTCCACTCTCCTGTACATATACAAGGTGTCAACTACAGCCCCAGGTATGATATGGTGGTATAAATAATGCCACTCTCCTCCACTCTCCTGTACATATACAAGGTGTCAACTACAGCCCCAGGTATGATATGGTGGTATAAATAATGCCACTCTCCTCCACTCTCCTGTACATATACAAGGTGTCAACTACAGCCCCAGGTATGATACTGTGGTATAAATAATGCCACTCTCCTCCACTCTCCTGTGCATATACAAGGTGTCAACTACAGCCCCAGGTATGGTATGGTGATATAAATAATGCCAGTCTCCTCCACTCTCCTGTACATATACAAGGTGTCAACTACAGCCCCAGGTATGATATGGTGGTATAAATAATGCCACTCTCCTCCACTCTCCTGTACATATACAAGGTGTCAACTACTGCCCCAGGTATGATATGGTGGTATAAATAATGCCACTCTCCTCCACTCTCCTGTACATATACAAGGTGTCAACTACAGCCCCAGGTATGATATGGTGGTATAATTAATGCTACTCTCCTCCACTCTCCTGTACATATACAAGGTGTCAACTACAGCCCCAGGTATGATACTGTGGTATAAATAATGCCACTCTCCTCCACTCTCCTGTACATATACAAGGTGTCAACTACAGCCCCAGGTATGATACTGTGGTATAAATAATGCCACTCTCCTCCACTCTCCTGTACATATACAAGGTGTCAGCTACAGCCCCAGGTATGATATGGTGGTATAATTAATGCCACTCTCCTCCACTCTCCTGTACATATACAAGGTGTCAACTACAGCCCCAGGTATGGTATGGTGGTATAAATAATGCCACTCTCCTCCACTCTCCTCCACTCTCCTGTACATATACAAGGTGTCAACTACAGCCCCAGGTATGATATGGTGGTATAAATAATGCCACTCTCCTCCACTCTCCTGTACATATACAAGGTGTCAACTACAGCCCCAGGTATGGTATGGTGGTATAAATAATGCCACTCTCCTCCACTCTCCTGTACATATACAAGGTGTCAACTACAGCCCCAGGTATGGTATGGTGGTATAAATAATGCTACTCTCCTCCACTCTCCTGTACATATACAAGGTGTCAACTACAGCCCCAGGTATGGTATGGTGGTATAAATAATGCTACTCTCCTCCACTCTCCTGTACATATACAAGGTGTCAACTACAGCCCCAGGTATGGTATGGTGGTATAATTAATGCCACTCTCCTCCACTCTCCTGTACATATACAAGGTGTCAACTACAGCCCCAGGTATGGTATGGTGGTATAAATAATGCTACTCTCCTCCACTCTCCTGTACATATACAAGGTGTCAACTACAGCCCCAGGTATGATACTGTGGTATAATTAATGCCACTCTCCTCCACTCTCCTGTACATATACAAGGTGTCAACTACAGCCCCAGGTATGGTACTGTGGTATAAATAATACCACTCTCCTCCACTCTCCTGTACATATACAAGGTGTCAACTACAGCCCCAGGTATGATACTGTGGTATAAATAATGCCACTCTCCTCCACTCTCCTGTACATATACAAGGTGTCAACTACAGCCCCAGGTATGATATGGTAGTATAAATAATGCCACTCTCCTCCACTCTCCTGTACATATACAAGGTGTCAACTACTGCCCCAGGTATGGTATGGTGGTATAAATAATGCCACGCTCCTCCACTCTCCTGTACATATACAAGGTGTCAACTACAGCCCCAGGTATGGTACTGTGGTATAAATAATGCTACTCTTCTCCACTCTCCTGTACATATACAAGGTGTCAACTACAGCCCCAGGTATGGTACTGTGGTATAAATAATGCCACTCTCCTCCACTCTCCTGTACATATACAAGGTGTCAACTACAGCCCCAGGTATGATATGGTGGTATAAATAATGCCACTCTCCTCCACTCTCCTGTACATATACAAGGTGTTAACTACAGCCCCAGGTATGGTATGGTGGTATAAATAATGCCACTCTCCTCCACTCTCCTGTACATATACAAGGTGTCAACTACAACCCCAGGTATGATATGGTGGTATAATTAATGCCACTCTCCTGTACATATACAAGGTGTCAACAACAGCCCCAGGTATGGTATGGTGGTATAAATAATGCTACTCTCCTCCACTCTCCTGTACATATACAAGGTGTCAACTACAGCCCCAGGTATGGTACTGTGGTATAAATAATGCCACTCTCCTCCACTCTCCTGTACATATACAAGGTGTCAACTACAGCCCCAGGTATGATACTGTGGTATAAATAATGCCACTCTCCTCCACTCTCCTGTACATATACAAGGTGTCAACTACAGCCCCACGTATGATATGGTGGTATAAATAATGCCACTCTCCTCCACTCTCCTGTACATATACAAGGTGTCAACTACAGCCCCAGGTATGGTACTGTGGTATAAATAATGCTACTCTCCTCCACTCTCCTGTACATATACAAGGTGTCAACTACAGCCCCAGGTATGGTGGTATAATTAATGCCACTCTCCTCCACTCTCCTGTACATATACAAGGTGTCAACTACAGCCCCAGGTATGGTGGTATAAATAATGCCACTCTCCTCCACTCTCCTGTACATATACAAGGTGTCAACTAAAGCCCAAGGTATGATACTGTGGTATAAATAATGCTACTCTCCTCCACTCTCCTGTACATATACAAGGTGTCAACTACATCCCCAGGTATAGTATGGTGGTATAAATAATGCCAGTCTCCTCCACTCTCCTGTACATATACAAGGTGTCAACTACAGCCCCAGGTATGATATGGTGGTATAAATAATGCCACTCTCCTCCACTCTCCTGTACATATACAAGGTGTCAACTACAGCCCCAGGTATGATATGGTGGTATAAATAATGCCACTCTCCTCCACTCTCCTGTACATATACAAGGTGTCAACTACAGCCCCAGGTATGATACTGTGGTATAAATAATGCCACTCTCCTCCACTCTCCTGTGCATATACAAGGTGTCAACTACAGCCCCAGGTATGGTATGGTGGTATAAATAATGCCAGTCTCCTCCACTCTCCTGTACATATACAAGGTGTCAACTACAGCCCCAGGTATGATATGGTGGTATAAATAATGCCACTCTCCTCCACTCTCCTGTACATATACAAGGTGTCAACTACTGCCCCAGGTATGATATGGTGGTATAAATAATGCCACTCTCCTCCACTCTCCTGTACATATACAAGGTGTCAACTACAGCCCCAGGTATGGTATGGTGGTATAAATAATGCTACTCTCCTCCACTCTCCTGTACATATACAAGGTGTCAACTACAGCCCCAGGTATGATACTGTGGTATAATTAATGCCACTCTCCTCCACTCTCCTGTACATATACAAGGTGTCAACTACAGCCCCAGGTATGGTACTGTGGTATAAATAATACCACTCTCCTCCACTCTCCTGTACATATACAAGGTGTCAACTACAGCCCCAGGTATGATACTGTGGTATAAATAATGCCACTCTCCTCCACTCTCCTGTACATATACAAGGTGTCAACTACAGCCCCAGGTATGATATGGTAGTATAAATAATGCCACTCTCCTCCACTCTCCTGTACATATACAAGGTGTCAACTACTGCCCCAGGTATGGTATGGTGGTATAAATAATGCCACGCTCCTCCACTCTCCTGTACATATACAAGGTGTCAACTACAGCCCCAGGTATGGTACTGTGGTATAAATAATGCTACTCTTCTCCACTCTCCTGTACATATACAAGGTGTCAACTACAGCCCCAGGTATGGTACTGTGGTATAAATAATGCTACTCTTCTCCACTCTCCTGTACATATACAAGGTGTCAACTACAGCCCCAGGTATGATACTGTGGTATAATTAATGCCACTCTCCTCCACTCTCCTGTACATATACAAGGTGTCAACTACAGCCCCAGGTATGATATGGTGGTATAAATAATGCCACTCTCCTCCACTCTCCTGTACATATACAAGGTGTCAACTACAGCCCCAGGTATGATATGGTGGTATACATAATGCCACTCTCCTCCACTCTCCTGTACATATACAAGGTGTCAACTACAGCCCCAGGTATGATATGGTGGTATAATTAATGCTACTCTCCTCCACTCTCCTGTACATATACAAGGTGTCAACTAAAGCCCCAGGTATGATACTGTGGTATAAATAATGCCACTCTCCTCCACTCTCCTGTACATATACAAGGTGTCAACTACAGCCCCAGGTATGATACTGTGGTATAAATAATGCCACTCTCCTCCACTCTCCTGTACATATACAAGGTGTCAGCTACAGCCCCAGGTATGATATGGTGGTATAATTAATGCCACTCTCCTCCACTCTCCTGTGCATATACAAGGTGTCAACTACAGCCCCAGGTATGATACTGTGGTATAATTAATGCCACTCTCCTCCACTCTCCTGTACATATACAAGGTGTCAACTACAGCCCCAGGTATGATATGGTGGTATAAATAATGCCACTCTCCTCCACTCTCCTGTACATATACAAGGTGTCAACTACAGCCCCAGGTATGATACTGTGGTATAAATAATGCCACTCTCCTCCACTCTCCTGTACATATACAAGGTGTCAACTACACCCCCAGATATGATATGGTGGTATAAATAATGCCACTCTCCTCCACTCTCCTGTACATATACAAGGTGTCAACTACAGCCCCAGGTATGATACTGTGGTATAATTAATGCCACTCTCCTGTACATATACAAGGTGTCAACTACAGCCCCAGGTATGATATGGTGGTATAAATAATGCCACTCTCCTCCACTCTCCTGTACATATACAAGGTGTGAACTACAGCCCCAGGTATGATATGGTGGTATAAATAATGCCACTCTCCTCCACTCTCCTGTACATATACAAGGTGTCAACTTCTGCCCCAGGTATGATATGGTGGTATAAATAATGCCACTCTCCTCCACTCTCCTGTACATATACAAGGTGTCAACTACAGCCCCAGGTATGATATGGTGGTATAATTAATGCTACTCTCCTCCACTCTCCTGTACATATACAAGGTGTCAACTACAGCCCCAGGTATGATACTGTGGTATAAATAATGCCACTCTCCTCCACTCTCCTGTACATATACAAGGTGTCAACTACAGCCCCAGGTATGATACTGTGGTATAAATAATGCCACTCTCCTCCACTCTCCTGTACATATACAAGGTGTCAGCTACAGCCTCAGGTATGATATGGTGGTATAATTAATGCCACTCTCCTCCACTCTCCTGTGCATATACAAGGTGTCAACTACAGCCCCAGGTATGATACTGTGGTATAATTAATGCCACTCTCCTCCACTCTCCTGTACATATACAAGGTGTCAACTACAGCCCCAGGTATGATATGGTGGTATAAATAATGCCACTCTCCTCCACTCTCCTGTACATATACAAGGTGTCAACTACAGCCCCAGGTATGATATGGTGGTATAAATAATGCCACTCTCCTCCACTCTCCTGTACATATACAAGGTGTCAACTACAGCCCCAGGTATGATATGGTGGTATAATTAATGCTACTCTCCTCCACTCTCCTGTACATATACAAGGTGTCAACTACAGCCCCAGGTATGATACTGTGGTATAAATAATGCCACTCTCCTCCACTCTCCTGTACATATACAAGGTGTCAACTACAGCCCCAGGTATGATACTGTGGTATAAATAATGCCACTCTCCTCCACTCTCCTGTACATATACAAGGTGTCAGCTACAGCCCCAGGTATGATATGGTGGTATAATTAATGCCACTCTCCTCCACTCTCCTGTGCATATACAAGGTGTCAACTACAGCCCCAGGTATGATACTGTGGTATAATTAATGCCACTCTCCTCCACTCTCCTGTACATATACAAGGTGTCAACTACAGCCCCAGGTATGATATGGTGGTATAAATAATGCCACTCTCCTCCACTCTCCTGTACATATACAAGGTGTCAACTACAGCCCCAGGTATGATACTGTGGTATAAATAATGCCACTCTCCTCCACTCTCCTGTACATATACAAGGTGTCAACTACACCCCCAGATATGATATGGTGGTATAAATAATGCCACTCTCCTCCACTCTCCTGTACATATACAAGGTGTCAACTACAGCCCCAGGTATGATACTGTGGTATAATTAATGCCACTCTCCTGTACATATACAAGGTGTCAACTACAGCCCCAGGTATGATATGGTGGTATAAATAATGCCACTCTCCTCCACTCTCCTGTACATATACAAGGTGTGAACTACAGCCCCAGGTATGATATGGTGGTATAAATAATGCCACTCTCCTCCACTCTCCTGTACATATACAAGGTGTCAACTACAGCCCCAGGTATGATATGGTGGTATAAATAATGCCATTCTCCTCCACTCTCCTGTACATATACAAGGTGTCAACTACAGCCCCAGGTATGATACTGTGGTATAAATAATGCCACTCTCCTCCACTCTCCTGTACATATACAAGGTGTCAACTACACCCCCAGATATGATATGGTGGTATAAATAATGCCACTCTCCTCCACTCTCCTGTACATATACAAGGTGTCAACTACAGCCCCAGGTATGATACTGTGGTATAATTAATGCCACTCTCCTGTACATATACAAGGTGTCAACTACAGCCCCAGGTATGATATGGTGGTATAAATAATGCCACTCTCCTCCACTCTCCTGTACATATACAAGGTGTGAACTACAGCCCCAGGTATGATATGGTGGTATAAATAATGCCACTCTCCTCCACTCTCCTGTACATATACAAGGTGTCAACTACAGCCCCAGGTATGATACTGTGGTATAAATAATGCCACTCTCCTCCACTCTCCTGTACATATACAAGGTGTCAACTACAGCCCCAGGTATGGTATGGTGGTATAAATAATGCTACTCTCCTCTACTCTCCTGTACATATACAAGGTGTCAACTACAGCCCCAGGTATGGTATGGTGGTATAAATAATGCCACGCTCCTCCACTCTCCTGTGCATATACAAGGTGTCAACTACAGCCCCAGGTATGATATGGTGGTATAAATAATGCCACGCTCCTCCACTCTCCTGTACATATACAAGGTGTCAACTACAGCCCCAGGTATGATACTGTGGTATAATTAATGACACTCTCCTGTGCATATACAAGGTCTGAACTACAGTCCCAGGTATAATATTGTGGTATAAATAATATTATTTAATTTCAGTACTTAAAAGTTAGAAATGTTGTGGTGGGGGTGTGGCACCAAACTCCACAAACTCTTAACTGAAAATCCAGTACAAGCTATATTAACCCTTAACCAGATACTATATATATAATGGACTGTTCTTTCATTGGACTATGACCATTCCATTTATGTGACAAAAGGGGTGTTTGGCAAAAATGATTGATCATCAGCCAGACATTGTAAACCCTGAGTAAATCACAGGCTGATCTGGGTTTACAATGGGCGCAAAGGCTTTTATAGTCATGCTTAGAGGGTTAAGGGTTAAGCTTCTGATTATTAAAAGAAATCTCTGAATGTTTTTACTGTATCTTAACAAACTGATTTTTTATAAGGAACCTACAATTTTGAAATGTGTTGTGTCAAAGTGGGTTTATCATTATTTTGAGTTCAACGTTTGATAAATAATTTGACCCATAAGTAATCCTCATAAAATTATGTCTTATTTTTGCTGGCAGACATCCACACCTGCACTCCGACTCCAGCACCGGGGGTACCAGGTCAATACAGAACACAGGTTTTAGTCAAAACAGTAGTTAACGATGACTACACAAATGCCAACCTGTTGTTCGAGAGTTCGCAGGATATCATTGTGAACAAGCCAGATCTCATCACCCTCATACAGACTGACAAACCAATTTACAAGCCGGGACAGATGGTTAAGTTCCGCGTTATGACGATGGATTATACTCTTCTAGCTAAAACAGACGGGGTAAGTTGAAGAATTTGTTTGTTTGAATGGCAGACAATGTTAATTGTAAATTTAATGTTAATTTATACGAATTTTAAATGTAAATTTTTAGCAGAAGGCAGACAAGCTTATGCAATGGCACCTTGTCCATTGCCCTTGTCAGTCTCGGCATTCTTGTTTACACCATAACTTTTTATGCCCCCAAAGGGTGGCATGTAATAGTCACCCCATCCGTACGTCAGTCAGTCCATCCGTCCATTCCGGTAAATAACTCTGACAAACAAAGGACAGATTTTGAAATAACTTTGCACAAATGCTCACCACAACACGACAACATGTCCTGCGCAATTTCCAGGTCCGTGGCTCCAAGGTCAAGGTCACACTTAGAGGTCAAAGGTCAAAAAGAAGTACTTTCGTGTCTATATTTTGTGTCCGGTAAATAACTCTGACATTCATGGACGGATTTTCAAATAACTTGACACCAATGCTCACTACAACAAGACGACATGTCACGCACAAAATCCATTTTTTTGACTCCAAGGTCTGAGGTCACACTTAGAGGTCAAAGGTCAAAAAGAAGTGCTTTTGTGTCTATATTTTGTGTCACGTAAATAACTGACAATCATAGACGGATTTCCAAATAACTTGGCACAAGTGCTCAACACAAAAAGACGACGTGTCACTCGCAAAATCCAGGTATATGGCTCCAAGGTCAAGGTCACACTTACAGGTCAAAGGTAAAAAAGAAGTGCTTTTGTGTCTATATTTTGTGTCCGGTAAATAACTCTGACATTCGTAGACAGATTTCCAAATAACTTGGCACAAATGCTCACCACAACAAGACGACATGTCAAGCGCAAAATCCAGGTCCGTGGCTCCAAGGTCAAGGTTACACTTAGAGGTCAAAGGTAAAAAAAAAAAATGCTTTCATGTCCGGTAAATAACTGTGACATTCATGGACGGATTTTCAAATAACCTGCCACTAGTGTTCACCACAAGACGTCTTGTCACGCGCAAAATCCAGGTCAGTAGTTTTAAGGTCAAGGTCACACTTGGAGGTCAGATGTCAAAAAGAAGTTCTTTCATGTCCATATTATGATGTCGTCACAGTTTTGAGCTGTATGCATAAACATATTGTTCATATAGTCACAAACCACTTCGGGCCATTTATCACTTACAGTGACATTTCTTGCTAGTTAATGGTTTCGGACTTTCCTGGTTCAAGCCTCATTGACATCACTGGGTTATTGGACATGACAGATCTTTCCCTTAGCCCCATCTTTCAGACTTGGACATAAATTGGGCAGTCTCGTTTATCGGAGTCTATCCTCCGAGCACATTAAAGTACCATAGGAAAATTTGCATTAGAAAGAGTAGCCTAGCCAGTTCTCGGATTCCTGCGTGTCCTTCTACTGTCTCTGGGGCAGTTTTGAGGAACTGTTAAACTTATTATTTTTTTATCATTTCCAAGATTATGAAATTGTCATATTTGTTTCTGAAGTGAAAAAGGAAAAAAGGTGTCTGAATAAGATATTTTTGGCATTTCCATGGAAACGAGATTTAATTTGTCATATTTGTTTCTGGAAAGGCCCTATCCACTGAGCTATTGATGTTGCTGAATATGAAACAATTATTTTACAAAACAAAGGCTTGAATACTATTATTAAAATACTAGGTTTGTTTGTTTGTTTGTTGGTGTTTTACGTCATTTTCAGCACAGGTAAGGTTATATATGACGGTCAAATTTTTTGGTGGTGGAGGCAGCTCAACCACTTTTACAGGGTAGAACCAGTACTGTACACCTCCCGCCATCTGTAAGAATCGACACTTCCTCTCATACAAGTCAAGCTCCAAGTGGGATTTGAACCCACAGCGGTGAGAGGCGAGAAGGTTTACAATGCAATGTCGTTAATCCTTCGGCCACTGTAAATATTATATGTATTAATTTCCTTATGTATTTCTTATGTAGCAATGAATATAAACTTTAGTTTATATTTTCCTTCCTTATTTCAGTATAGTCAGATCTCTATTGAGTCTCCAAATGGTATGAGAGTAATGCAGTGGGATGACGTGACTACTGAAAATGGTAAAGTTCTTTTGTTTCCATTCCTCGTGGGACATCAGTTTTGTAGAAAAAAGTTATTCTGTTAAGAAAAGAGAAACATTTCGGGGAGAATATAATCGCCCCTTTGTTCGTCCTTCCGTCCGTCCCACTTTTGTCCGGAGCATAACTTCAAAACTACTGAAGGGACTACAATGACATTTCACACAATGATAGAGGGCAATAAGTGAAAGTGCAGAGTGCAAGAACCGTAACTCTGTCATCATTCAACTTAGAGTTATTGCCCTTTGTAACTTTATACTTAGAATTTTTGTCTGGAGCATAGCTTCAAAACTAGTGATGGGACTACAATGAAACTTCACACAATGATAGAGGGCAATGAGAGAAAGTGCAAGAACTGTAACTCTGTCATCATTGAAATTAGAGTTATTGCCCTATTGTAATTTTATACTTAGACAATTTTTGTCCGGAGCATAACTTCAAAACTACTTATGGGACTACAGTGAAACTTTACACAATGATAGAGGACAATGAGAGGAATTTCAGAATGCAAGAACCATAACTCTGTCTTCATTCAAATTAGAGTTATTGTCCTTTGTAATTTTATACTTATAGTTCTGGTCCAGAGCATAACTCAAAAAACACTAATGGGACTGAAATGAAACTTCACTCAATGATAAACATCAGTAAAAAAAAGTGCAGAGCATAAGAATCATAACTATTTTTTCAGTCAAATTAGAGTTATTGCCCTTTGTAATTTTGTACTTGTAATTCTTGTCCAGAACATAACTCAAAAGACACTTATGGGACTGTAATGAAACTCCAAACAGTGATAATGGGCAATGAGAGGAAGTTTTGAGCACAAAACCATAGCTCTATCTTAATTCAAAATAGAATTCCTGTGGAATTTTATATTTCTAATTCATATCCATAGCATAACCCAGAAACTACTAATGGGACTGCAGTGAAACTTCACACATGATAAAGGGCAATAGAGAAAGTGCAGACATCTACAATCAATCTTCATTCAAATTAGAGTTATTGGACTTTGTAATTTTATACTTGTAATTCTTGTCCGAAAGCATAAGTCAAAAGCTACTAATGGAACTGCAAATTGAAAACTGCTGCATGATATAAGGCCATAAGATAAGTTGAGGATACATTTCGGGGAGCATCCTTTGGTTCTGCCGGTTACTTATAATTGACTACTTTGTAGCAGACGACATGAATCTACTGTTTACAAATTGCCATTCATAATCTTTTCAAATGTTCATGCCAACCCTTATGTACCATCATTGACCATTATTATCCCAGCACTTTTCGAAAACACAACAGGGGATGATGTTACACGTTCACTATCTCAGGTGATAGAATGTGTGGCCCTAACACAAAAGAATTCAATACAGTTTATTCTGTTACCACTTAAGCCTATTGTTTGTATAAGTGGTCATTCCTTTGATCATAAACGAAGGAAAAACCAGGTTCATTCCATGGGGAAGTCCGTCCGTGAATCCATGCTTGATGAAATGCATCTCCTTCGTAGATAATTAAAGCTTTGGACTTCATACTTTAGGGTATGACTGAACTAGGTCCAGGGATGTGCACAACACTTTTTGAATATGATGATTCAACTATTCAAGTTATAAGTTATAAAACAGACGGGATTTTGAATGGGACGCCTAGGTCATGCCCTGGGGGCTACACATGAGGGTGTGGGTGGAGTCAAGATCCTCACCCTATAGCCATATAATCACTTACTGAGCATAAACAGACAGATACAACCCTCCAACCAGCATTGGCCCCTGGGCCCCTGGGCCCCTGGGGACATAATCCCTGAGTCATAACTTGTAAACCATTGAGATTTCCCCCCACCTTATAACCTTTTATACACTTAAGGGTGCCCTCTGGTGAATATCAGTATAACAAGAATTTTTAATTTCCCTGTTTTTTATGAAGACTAGTATATTACTAGGTAGTTTCTGGAAAAATAATGATGTGTTGATTTAACTTTTTAGCAATATTAATCTTTATTAATACACCCCCAAAAGACCAAGGTGGGGTTTTAAATTCAGAAGCAGCTGACAATTGGGTATGGCTTTAGAAATCACCCAATATTTTAGATAAAAAAAAAGAAGCAAATGAAAAAAAGTTATGGGAAGCTAAACAGTTATGAATACAAAAGTAAGAAAACCCTAAAATTATAAAAATAGGAGAAATCTTGATTTACCCCACCCACTTCATTTTGTATGGTATATTTTATCCGACCGTTGTATTTGCTTGTGTATACTGAAAATAGCATCTGCCATGTTAGAATTAAAATCAACGTTATCTCTAAATGTGATATCACACAATATACAATAGTTTGTCAGTCAGAAGCATGTCGTGTTTTCGGCCCTCATGATATAATTCCTGCCCATATTATCTCAATACTGTGGTAAAGTGTGCGATATACCATTATTATGAATAAATCGAACCCCAACCCTGGTATGTCACCCAATATACCAAAGTTTAGAGATCAGATGTGTAGGAATTATATCTCGAGGCTAAAGCCCTCGGGCACATATAGAGTCTCAGGGATGATACAGTGGCTAAATATGAAAACTGACATATAATAATCTATAATTATCGAACCTACATCAATGTGTGGGGTTCATGATTGTGAACATGTATACTAAGTATCAAGGATGTATGACTAAGGATTTTGGAACATATTTACAACATCCACATATGCGTTGCATGGAAATATGCGCAGATCACGCTAAATCTTCACCAGAATGCACCCTTAATAGACATGAATAGTTAAACCATCCAACCAGCATCAGCCCTGGATCAGTCCCCGTCTCTGGGGAAATAACCCATGGGTCAAAACTGCAAAACTGTTGAGATCGGACCTCAGAAGGGATTTTGAATGGTTCGCCTAGATAATGCCCTAGCGGTTACACTTGAGGGGATGGGCGGGATAAACAATTACTTCTTTTTGAATAGGGTCGTGTTGAATATCAAATTGAACATTATTCAGAGCAGTGGTATAAAAAAAAATCCCCAGGGTCATAATGGCGGTGTGGCAGGGTCAAAGATGTGGCTTTATGGAGAGCGCAGGGATTTGTGATGGCACACTATCGAGTGCACGATCTAGTTAACCAATGGCTTTCCCTTATTTTTTCACATCTGAACTGTGTTCTAGGTTTTCATATATACAAATTCATTGGGCAAACCAGTCACATGATCTCGTGACATGAGAAAGGTGTGTTTTGAGCTTCAAGTCCAGACATAATGCCTTGTCATTTAGGGATTATCCTCTTGGCATATATGGAAGAGGAAATTAAAACCATCATGTTTTAGCCAATTTTGGCTAACATGAACAATGTTTTACAATACTTGCATTATTATTAAAGTTGTGTATTGATATAATTGGAACTGAAGTTTTCAGTTGAAAATAAAAATACAGAAGTTTTGAAAATCGAGTGAGACTAAATATTTTCCAACCAAACTGTATCATATTTTACAGCCAAAGTTTCAAGATGAATGGCCACCCTTTTTGTAGTATTATCAATTAACAAATTTAACTCTTAAACATCATATGAACATTTCTTGATAGTCTTGGAGAGAAACTGCTACTAAGTTGTATGTAAAAATAAGTATTGTTTGCATGACATAGATACTACTTCTACCACTGCGTTATTGCACGGGAAAATGAGGTAAATCTGAATTGTAATGCTGCACAACTATTGCCAGATAATTGATAAATACATTTACCTAAGTTTTCTACGTTGTCAAATAAAAAAATTATTCTCGCTTTTTACAGATATTGCAATGTGTGAATTGTAAATATTTATTGTTGTGTATTGATTTTGATTTAAATAAACATGAACATGTTCATGAACCATAACATGGCCGGAGAACTTTAATTGTGTTTGATGATACAAATGTAGGTTTTTCCCATGTAAATTCATTGTTGCAGCGTGGGTCAGCAGAAAATTAGAAAGTCTCAAATAACTTTAGTTAGCTTTAATACTTTGCTATAAAACCTTCAGGATGTCTTAATTTAGATTTATCCAATATGTTAAAAAAAAAATTGTCAGAAATTTAAAAAAAAAGAATCCAACATTTTGATAGAACAAAATTTTGAGTTGAATATGTCCAATCAAAAACAACTTTTACACTTACATTTTTATTGAAATGTAGGGTATTTTTATTCCACTAAAAACTTATTTGTATACTACTTAAATTGCGACTGAAAAGTCAAAAAAATAATTTGGCAGACGTTCAGCACCCCAAACAGTATACTGTTCTTTCCTCCATGTTACAGGTCTGGTGAGTCTCCAGATGCAGCTGAGTTCTGATCCAGTTCTGGGTGCCTGGCTAATCAAGGTCAACGATGGTGACAGGGATGTAACGCAGTCATTTACTGTGGATGAATACGGTGGGTACCGAAACTCTGCAAACCGCAAACTAACTCTTTTGTCACGAAACGTACATGTATTTCAGCTTATTATCCCTGCCTTTTTGTGAAAGTTTGGGATAGGGAATTGGAGTAGACCAAATGTCTGTTCGCCCTTTAGTCAATTCATCAGTCAAAAAAATCTTTTATGTATAATGCTCCAACAATTTCCAATAATTACCTGAGTTATGGCCCTTTGATCTTTGAATTTTATTTTAAAAGTTATGGCCCTTTGATCTTTGAATTTTATTTTAAAAACTCCTGTAGGCACAACTCCTCATTAAGTATCCAACATCACATGATCGCGTATCAAACATCATATGATCGTGTATCGAATATCACATGATCGTGTATCCAACATCACATGATCGCATATCCAACATCACATGATCGCATATCCAACATCACATGATCATGTATCCAGCATCACATGAATGTGTATCCAACATCACATGATCGTGTATCCAACATCTCATAATCGTGTATGCAACATCACATGGTCGTGTATCTAACATCACATGATCATGTATCCAACATCACATGGTCGTGTATCCAACATCACATGATCGTGTATCCAGCATCACATGATCGTGTATCCAACATCACATGATCGTGTATTCAACATCACGTGATCGTGTATCTAACATGACATGATCATGTATCCAACATCACATGATTGCGTATCCAACCTCACATGATTGCGTATTCAACATATTATATGATCGTATATCCAACATTACATGATCGTGTATTTATATAAAAATATCTCCTCCCACAATTTCTGATAGATTGTCTTGCAAATTTATAGGATGATTGGTTATCATGCCAATATATGTGTCTACTGTTTCACTGTTATGAGCAAATGAACATCAGCTGAGCTGATCAGCTGGCTAATTCTTTCCCCAGGGAAGTTTTCAGAGGGGGATAAAATTAACTACAACACCTGTACCTACGTAGGAATATGTGATACTGATTAACTACAACACCTGTACCTACGTATGAATAAGTGATACTGATTAACTCCTTCACTGGTGAATTAGTGGAAACTAATGTTGCTCCAAGGCAGGGGAATTAGGCAATCAATTTGTACATTTGTCTAATTCCCTTGGGTGTCTGTCAACCCCGCCCCCAAATTGACACTTTTACATAAAACATTTCTGTAATGGGATTAAAATAAACGGTGTCATTATACCATAACTTTCACAAAGTGAAGTGGGGACTATATAGGTGTCACGTCCGTAACCCCCGTCGCGTCACATAATCACATTTTTGTCCCATCATATCCTGTAACACATTTTCATTACTTGCATTCCTCAAACAGTGGAGCGCTGTTATCTAGTGGTAGAGCGTTGGACTCACGATCCAAAAGTCGTGGGTTCGATTCCCGCCATTGCCATATGTGTTGTGTCCCTGAGAAAGACACTTTATCTGCATTGCTTAGTACTGGTTCTACCCAGGAAGACATCGAGAGTGATTCAAATAAGTTCATAGAGCTTTCGTTACAATCGATGTAAAATAAATAAGTTTAAACAAAACAGTCTTGAATAGGTTGTTCCTATACTTCATATACACATAACAACTGATGATCTTATGTCCCTCTACATCACCCATTGTTCATTACCTATTTTATTACAGAATTATGGCCCTTTGTTTGACCAGAAATTAAACGCGAGTGATAGATTTAGTTGTTCTTAAATTAGGATCTCTTGTGTTTAAACATTGATATGCTAGACAGTATGTATCAAGGGTAGCAACCTACGTCAAGCGCACGCGCCAAAACCGATCCATTTACATACACGGAAGCTCGATTCGGTAGCTGGTAAGTGGATTTTTATTGAGATTTACACAACTTTTGGTAAAGTGACAATGCCCACCGTACCACCTAGATTAGAAGGCTTTTATTAAACCTTAAATAAGCTGTAAATTCCCAACCGTTTGTTAGTTTACTTAGATACAATCGCATTTCCACCAAAATGTAAATGGTACCTGACTTTGAAATGAGATTGTATCTAGGTAAACTGACAAACAGCTGGGAGTTTACAGCTTATTTAAGGTTTAATAAAATATTTTTCATCCATGCGGTACGTAGGCATTGTTAACCAAATGTTTCGTAAATCTTGGTAAAAATCCACTTACCAGCTCCCGAACCAGCTTCTGTGTATGTAAACGGATCTGTTTTAGCGTGTGCGCGTGACGTAGGTTGCTACCCTTAATGCTACACAAGTACATGTATGTCATACAAATTGTTGACAATTTCATAATATTTTTGTTTAGTTTTACCAAAGTTTGAAGTGACAGTTACCCCACCTACGTATCTACTGCCTACCACCCAGCAAATCAGCGGTACTGTCTGCGCAACGTAAGTTTTGACATCTGTAAATGAATTATTTTAACTTCATGTAATTTGTTCCATTTAGAATCCTGCGGTATCATGAGGTCGCGCATCGACTAATGTTTCTTATAATAATTTAGAGATTCTTACTATGTTATATTACAAAGGATGGAATATTATTAATAAAAAATTACAAAATGAAAATATGAGAAAACACAGTGAGTTGAAATGCACAGATCTCAAAATCAATGTTTTGATTTGTTATTATAACATCAAAATTATCTGTGTATAACAAGTATACGTATTGACGCTGTAGATTGTACACTGGATTTTCTGTTTTGAAAAAAAAAAAAAAAATCTTTACATTTATTAGTGCCTTTCTCCCTAGTTTGAAAGGGTCACACTGCAATCCGGTAGCGCCCTGATAACAATATGTTTATCAAATCATTCTTAATAAATTATTTTAACAACTTCTAATTATTTTATTTTTGCACCATACTAGTGGCGGAATTAACTGCATCCAGTTTTTAAAACACCGTTGAACTGCAGTGTGGCCCCTTTTGTAGCTTTAAATCAGAAATATAATATGCACTGGTCATTCCTCTTTTATAAATAGCCTATTATGTACATTTGCTTCTATAAACTTGATGCGTATTACATGTATTTTTTGTAAGGTTTGTGGAGGGATGGCCCACCCCGACCCTCACAAACCTATGACGGGGTGAATAAACGGACCGCCATTAACTTGGTGATCGAAAGGTTTATTTTTTTTTTAGATATTCTAATAATACTTGAACATTCTGAAATTTCTATAGAGCCACATTATGACTGTACAAAGTAACGTTTAAACCATGTGTTATGCAGTGTAAGTCATATACTGTATGTATTACGGCATTAATCGAGGGTCATCGCAAAACTATTGTACTGTTCTTTATTTAGTTATGATTACAATAATTTTTCGCATTCACTCTTTATTTGTTGCAGATATGCACTATTTATAGGCAATGTATTGTATATGTCAAAAACAACCTGGTGAATTTAAATATATATATTCTGAATAATTGTCAAAAATTGGCATGCCGCATCATTTGAATGACAATTATGACATTATATTAGGACGCTCTTTAAACCTACTGAGTTTCCAGCTTTAATGGGGAGCAGACTTGCTCGGAAAGCAAGAGATAATTCCGTTTATTTCATTTCTATGCGTGACAGATCGGGATTTCTCAGTGCAAGAATATTCATAATCACTAAATATTAATAACTAACTCAGAACACAATAATAACTAACGTTGCTAACTCAGAACACAATAATAACTAACGCTGCGACATTCAGGTGTGACGTCAACAAAGTGTTGCTGATGTCGACGTCATCTGCCGATAACGTTCAATAAAGTGAATATTTGTTTGAAAAACGAAATTTAAAATGTAATTAATAGATTATTTAACTTCTGGGATCGATTATTAGGTAATCCTTCACTTGATTAATTATTTGAAGTAAATTCAACAGTTACCAGTAATTTAAAGTCTGTTTATAAATTGAGTAGTAAATGGGTGCAACTGAATTAATTTGTTATATACCCAGTCAAATCAGAGGCATACATTCTAAGTTCTTGTGCATTTTGAAAATTTGACCAAACTCTTTTTTTGTCTGGGATTTTTTAAATAAAAGTTAGTATAGTTTTTTACCAAAAATAAATAATTCTACCCCATAGAAGTATATCTTCTCCTCCTGTTTCTGTTTAAAGTTCCCCTCTAAAAAACTTCCACTTTAATTGGGAAAAAAACATCCCTTTTTCCCATAATATATATGGAATGGTACCGCTTTTCGGTACCATTTATATAAGGAAAAAAAATCACTGGAGATAGCTCTAGTTTAACCAGGATTTCGTATATTGTGTGAATTAAATGAATTAAATTGAAATGATGATCATATGAATAATATTAGGAGTCAACCTCTAAGCAAAAATTTATCGAATTCAATCCCAGACATTCACAGGTTACTGGGGGCTTCTTCCCATAGCCCCCCTTCACCAAGGGGCAACCATGTCACTCTTGACTTCCATTGGGCCATGACAGCTATGTAATTTCAGCATCTCATTTTTGTTTTATTTCAGGTATACATATGGTAAGCCAGTGAAGGGTACTTTAAAAATGGACCTCTGCTATTCACCATACTATTACAGCGATTATTATCCAACAAGACCTTGTGCTGCCATTTTGTCACAGGTAAGCAGAAGTTATTGTCGCATGAGTAGCATGGCAGACACTTGGGGATCATTTTATCTGTCGTCGTCGTCGTCCAAAGTTATTGTCTGTCGTCTGTCACACTTTAACCTGCAGCCTAACCTTGACCATAACTTGAAAAGTATTTGACCTTTGTTCATAAAACTTCACACACATATTCATCTTAACTTTATAAATGTCATTAATTATGTCCAGTAACTCTCACTTTCATTTGAAAGAGTTGTGCCCCTTTTCATAAAACTTTTTACCTGCATCCTAACCAACTTTATAGTTAGCTTTTACATGCAACACCCTTCTAGTTATAGGTCCCGTTTGAAATGTATTATGGTATAGCGTTGTCTGTCGTACGTCTTTCTGTAAACTTTTGCATTCCACACGATAACTCCAAATGTATGAGACCCACCCTCATGAAACTTCACAGGTACATTGCTCTAGATGAAAGGAGGAATCCCTATTGTTTTTGGGGCCAGTAGGTCAAAGGTCATGGTGGCCTTACATGGAAATATGCATTCCGCACAATAACTTCAAAACCATAATATCCCACTTATAAAACGTCTTGGGTACATTGCCCTAGGTGAGAGGAGGAACCCTATTACTTTTGAGTTGAATGTTGTTTAACGGCCCATCAACACAGTATAGGTTATTTAGAGCCGCCCCAGAGAGAGGGGAAGGATACATAGGAATCCGGGAACCTGCCCTACTCTTATTATCGAATAGATTCCTATGGTTCTTTATCGTGCTCGGAGGATAGACCGATACATGTGACCGCCCGGTTTACGTCCCCATCCGACGGACGAGGCTAAGGGAAAGTGTCTTGCCCAAGAACACACCGACGGAACTCAGTGGCACCACGAAGGATTGAACCCGGGGCCTCCGGTTACAACTTTTGTGGCCAGTAGGTCAAAGTGAACTTGTATGGAAATAGGCCTTCGACACAATAATTTCAAAGTCGTCACACCTACACTCATACGTACATTGCCCTAGTTGAGAGGAGGAACCCTATTGCTTTTGGGGTCAGTAGGTCAAAGATCAAGGTCATTGTAACCTTCTATAGAAAAATGCATTCTTCATGATAACATCAAACACACTTTTAAAACTTCAAACATGCATTGCTTATGGTGAGTGGAGAAACCCTAATGTGTTTGGGTCAAAGGTCAAGGTCACCATCACCATATATGGATGTATGAATTCCACATGATAACTTCAAAATCGTTACACCTACACTCATGAAATTGCATAGGTTCATCGCCCTTGTTGAAAACAGTAACCTATTGCTTTGGGGTCAAATATATGTAAGTATGCCTTCTGCATAATAACTGCAAAACCGTAATGCTTACATTCATAAAACTTCATAGGTACATTGCCCTAGGTGAAAGGAGGAAAGTTGTTGTTTTTAGGGCCAGTATGTCAAAGGTCAAGGTCACCATGCCATTCTCTTGAAATAGGCATTCCATCTGATGACTTCGAACCCATAACACCCACACTCATGAAACTTCATAGGTACATTGCCTATGATGGGAGTAGGAATCCTATTGATTATGGTTTAGTGGGTCAAAGGTCAAGGTGACCATGACCTTATATGGAAATAGGCATTCCTCGTGATAGCTTCGAAACTATAACACCTATACTCAAGAATTTGCATTGATATATTGACTTTGGTAAGAGGAGGAACCCTATTGATTTTGGGCCATTTGGTCAAAGGTCAAGGTCACTGTGACATTATATGGAAATAGGCATTTCGTGCACTTTGAAACCATAATACTTACACTCATGAAACTTCAGAGGTACATTGCCCTTGTTGAGAGAAAGTATCGTATTTCAATGGGGTTAGCAGGTCAGTGGTCAAGGTTGCTATGACCTTATATGGTAATATGCATTCTGTGCGATAACATTAAAACCATAACACCCCCACTGATGAAACTTCATAAAAGTATGTGCAAACCTTATTGCCTTTGGAGTCAGTAGGCCAAAGGTCAAGGTCACCATAACCTTCATGGAAATACGCATTCTGCTAAATAACTGAAACCACAACACTCACATTTCTGAAACTTCATAGGTACATTGACTTTGGTCAGAGGAGGAACTCTGTTGCTTTTGGGGTCACTAGGTCAAAGGTCAAGGTCACCAGTACATATTCCAAGTGATAACTCCAGGAGTATAAAACCTACACTCATGACACTTTGTAGAAACATTACCCTTGGTGAGAAGAGGAACCCTATTGCTTTTGGGCTTAGTAGGTCAAAGGTCAAGGTAACCATGTTCTCATATGGACATACACATTCCAAATGACAATCCTTGAAATGTGATACCCACACTTATTAAACTTCATAGGTGCTTTGTCCTTGGTGAGAGGAGGAAGCCTATTACTTTTGGGTTCAGTGGGTCATCAAGGTCACATTGAACTGATAATGACTGAATCCTAAGACATTTTCCATTTAACTTGTAACTATTAGACCTACAATGTTGAAACTTTACAGAAATAGTACCCATGTTAAAACAACAATCCCTTTTGATTTTAAGCTCAGTAGGTCAGATGTCAAGGTCACTGTGATCTGATCATGACAACTGTTATTCACCAACTATTTGATCTACATTCTACATTCTTGAAACTGTATACAAATAGTGCTCTTGGTTAAACAGCATCCCCTATCAGTTATTATTTTGTTACAAGGTCAAAGGTCAGAGTTATTGACCTAACACCTAGGAAATGCTTTTAACATAAAAACTTTAGGAAACTGTGTATAATGCCCCGTTAGATTCGCTCTTGTTTTATGTTTCAGGCTTCCAAACTGTCCATACTTTCTTCAAAATTTATATTCAGCGTACAACACATTCTGTTTAGAAGAAAACCATTATGATAAACCCATAGCCTTTTAAACCTTCTACACTTCAGTCATTGATAAAATTCTGGCATATCGTTGTCGCGTTCCAGTCGAAAGGTTTCTCATTAGGTCTTGTCTATAAGGCCTATATTCCAAGCTAAATGATCATTGAAAAGGCATGGAAATATTGCTTATTTACTGCTAGCATGTTACATGACCGATTAGCTCAGGTATATAAACAGAGACGTGAGTAAAGTTTTCTCTATGAAAAGCATTGGTATATTGAACAATATCTAGGGTATAGCAGTGTATAATACTTCAAACTTTACTTTTATGAAGAAGAACAAAAGCAAATTAGCAAGTTAGCTGTACTAAATATAAAACTTTGTTGACAATTCATTGTTTTCAGAATAAAAACACCCATAACGCAACTTATGAAACACCTGCTTTCATGTTTTATTATGTTGGATTCACACAAAAGCTGTATTGGGAGGACCTAATCAGCTGAAACAAAATTAAATACAACCATTTGCTTATGCAATGATTTACAGTTACCTGTACAAATTCTTGTCTCCCCCAAATATACAAAGTTGCAAAAGAAAGTGGACTCTGTTTAGCTTTACTTGTATAACGTTTTTTAAGAATTAATTTGAAAAATTCCAAAATGAATATGCCATGTTTGGTACCAAAGTTTTTATCATTCCATTGCCAATATTATGTTGTCATATCTTTTTCAATAGGTCGAATCATTAAGGGACTGTCGCTTGATAAAGAGGATAGGGTGTAAAGTAAAATTTTCAAAGTGTCCAGTTTCATTTGCAAATGAGTATACAATAGGCTGGAAGTAGGTCCTTAAGCTGCATACACAACATACTAAATGTTCTGACTAAAAGTAGGTCACATGGTCGACCTTCACCTTGTTATGTTTCTCTGGTTAACATTTCTCATTAATCCAACTATATTTTTTAGCTCTACTGGCCAACGGCCAGCAGAGCTTATGGGATGGTGTGTTGTCTGTCATCCGTCGTCCGTCGTCTGTCGTCTGTTAACTTTTCTTCAAACGACTTCTCCTCAGAAACCGTTTGGCTAATTTTGACCAAACTTCACATGGATGATCCTTAGTTGAATGCTTTTTAGATTTGTTAAAATTAGGTCAGCGCTACATCCAAGATGGCTGCCATTACCATATATGGTCGAAACCTTAAAAAATCTTCTTCTCCAGAACCGCTGGACAGATTTCAACAGTTTTTCTTTTAAAATGATCGCCAAGGCCTAGTCTATCAAGATTGTTCAAATAAAGTCCCCTTGGTTAAAAATGGCCGTGCCCCGTGGGTCCAAAGTTTGAATATTGAGGTTTTGCATGTTTTTCATATAGACATATAGGAAAAAACTTTAAAAAATCTTCTTCTCTGAAACCACAAGGCACAGAGCTCTCATGTATTACATGTAGCATCAGCTTATGGTCCTCTACTAAGTTTGTTCAAATGGTGTCCCTGGGGTCAAATTTGTCCCCGCCCCGGGGGTCACAGTTTTACATAGACTTATATAGGATTTTTTTTTAAAAATCTTCTTCTCAGAAACTACAACAGCCAGAGGTTTGATATTTTGCATTTACTATAAGCTTATGGTCCTTTACCAAGTTTGTTCAAATGGTGACCCTCGGGTCACATTTGGCCCCGCCCCAAGGGTCACATGTTTTACATAGACATGTATAGGGAAAAACTTAAAAAATCTTCTTCTCTGAAACTGCAAGAGCCAGAGGTTTAATATTTCGCATTTGCTATAAGCTTGTGGTCCTCTACCAAGTTTGTTCAAATGGTGACCCAGGGGTCACATTTGGCCCCACCCCGGGGGTCACAGTTTTACATAGGCTTGTATAGGGAAAAACTGAAAAAAATCTTCTTCTCTGGAACCACATGGCACGGAGCTCTCATGTATTAAATGTAGCATCAGCTTATGGTCCTCTACTAAGTTTGTTCAAATGGTGACCCTGGGGTCACATTTGGCCCTGCCCCAAGGGTCACATGTTTTACATAGACATCAGGGCTTCTAAAATCGCCGGTTTATCGGTTCCCAGACCGAAATCTGTGTCTCCAGACTGATTTTCTTTTCAAAATCTCTGTTTAAATCGGTCCCAGATATTGTATCTATCGGTCGTTAAAAAATCTACAATTGCCCTTCACACCTAAAATATGCCTTGCGGCAATATTCTTTGATCCATAACACGATTGTTTGTCACTCGCTGTGCGAAATTAGGTCAATTTGGACTAAACCATTACCGATAGTAGGGAGTTTTCCGGAAGAGTCTATAGCCATGTAGCCTGCCTTTGATGTGTGATCAGTGAAAGTATATCACGCGTTCTGTCGGTTCACTGAAGCGAGTGTTACCGTCTGTAATTTCTTTGATATACCGTTAGTCGTAAGGTGTTAGCCTGTTTGCTTGTGTCGGTTTGTTTTTTTAAGTGGCCAAAGCTGGGACTGAAATTTGTTTGCGTCATTAATACCGAGATATGTTAATTGTTTGTTTGATTTTTTTTTTACAATAACTTTAAGTATAATATTAATGACATTAAGTAAGGAAAGTGATTAAACCTGACACCGTTTTTTTTTTTAAGTCGGACCGAAATTGTTGGTTAGTCGTAACATTTGGTATTAATTAAGCTAATTGATGAAAAACGATATTACTCAAATTTATGTAAATCCGCTAGTCCGCGCGTGTTAGTCCGTGTTTTATACCTACCCGGTTTATTAGACACTTCCGGTTCAATTCCTCAAATGATCAACAATTTTAATATTGAATGTAAATTATTCATTCAGTAAAGCGAAGACATGATGTCAGTCATTAAAATGTACAAATTGTGATAAAGTAAGTTATAAATGATACAAATATAATACAAACATGCATTTTAAATAGTTCTCTATATCAATGGCTGAACGGAAAAAATGCATGGTGCAGCTGACATGGTGGGTGGGGTACGGCGATTTTAGTGATTTTTTCAAAATAAGTGCGATTCTTACGGCAGTTAAAAACCTGGACCGATTTGCATTTTAAAATTTTAGAAGCCCTGATAGACATGTATAGGAAAAAACTTAAAAAATCTTCTATTCTGAAACTGTAAGAGCCAGAGGTTTAATATTTTGCTGTTGCTATAAGCTTATGGTCCTTTACCAAGTTTGTTCAAATGGTGACCCTGGGGTCACATTTGGCCCCGGCCCAAGGGTCACATGTTTTACATAGACATGTATAGGGAAAAACTTAAAAAATCTTCTTCTCTGAATCTGCAAGAGCCAGAGGTTTAATATTTTGCTGTTGCTATAAGCTTATGGTCCTTTACCAAGTTTGTTCAAATGGTGACCCATTGGTCACACATTTGGCCCCACCCTAGGGGGTTTGGTCACATTTGGCCCCACCCTGGGGGTCACAGTTTTGCTTAGGCTTTTGATTGATTTAAATTGTTTTGTTTTTTTGAAATCTTTTTACATTATCTTTTTAATTACTTGACACTTACTTTAAAATTTCTTGTCGGCACTACTCATCCTAAATGCCTTGTTGAATTTCGACGAAACTTGGCAGGAAGCATCGGTAAGATGTCTAGTTGTGCATATCACGCTTTTATTCCAGTTCGCTGATTTTTGACTGAGTTATGGCCCTTTGACATTTTTATTTTAAATTTCTTGTCGGCGCTACTCCACTTAAACGGCTTGATGGATTTCTACGAAATTTGGCAGGAAGCTTCCGTATGATGTCTAGTTGTGCAAAGCGCAGTATATCAATGAAATCTTGGACAATTTCGAAAACCAGCTAGATCTTGTTAGTAATAACAGAGTTATGGCCCTTGATTTGTTGAAAAATGCTATATTGTATTTTCCTTTGTTAAATCTATAGGAGAAGAGAGCTATATCTAGCTATATCTATCTAAAACTATCAGAGCTGTTTTAGCCAGTAGAGCGTCCACAGGCCCTCTTGGGCCTCTTGTTTTAATCTTTTCTCAGATTGGCGGCTGGTACGAATTCTTTATTTTTCCCTTTTCATAATTTCAGATTGACGGCTGCTATGAATTCTTTGTCAGCGCTGATGAGATCAAACTTGGCCACAAAGGTTACTCGTCCTGGGGAGAACTGAGAATCAATGCCTCTGTCACGGAAGAGGCTACTGGTGAGTTGTATTTATAATTATTCCGGGCCTGCGTGAAAGCAGTGGGGGTGCGGTGGGTATAGAAATGGCGTTGTCCATGTGTAGCAAACTTGTTTGATATATGTAATGTAATGGTTATAACCAGGCTTTGAAAATAAATTTGTTGCAAAACAATATACTCTATGAAATAACAAGTTTATACGCGAAATATTTGAAAGGTCTAGATAAACCATTAAAAACGGTCTATTAAGTAATTTTAGAATTGTTTTATTTTTAGAATTTTGTGATTCTTGGTTTCAAGAAACTCATTATTCAATGAGTGATAGAAACGGTCTTAATCTGTTTCTCACAACAATTAAAAGGCTAATTCAGTTCTGAGAACACACTGAGTTGAATCATAATAGCATGTTGTGATGTCATAATAGCATGACGTGATGTCCTAATACCAGGATGTGATGTCATAATACCAGAAAGTGATGTCATGATAGAAACAATCACATGAAAATATAAATGAAGCATTCTAATTGGTTCCGTGATAAAAATTGGACAAATGAAACCAGTCAATTTTAAGCCCATTACATTCTCATAACACACTGAGGTTTTACTGGATTTTGAGTAATGAGGTTCTTGAAAAACACAGGATCACAAAATTCTAATATTAAAATAATTCTAAAATGATTTAATAGACTGTTTAAAGTCCTTATCCCGCCAATAACAGCCACATTTTACACACATGAGTACACAATTTCTAAACCTACAGATGACGAGGTACATATATAAATTACATATTTTGAGAATCCGAACTCTGTAGACACAATATAACCAGCCAGGCCAAAACCCAAAACTGGATCTTTGAATTAAGAGTTGCGCCTATAGAATAATGGGTATTACAAGAAGCCGTGAAAAAATCCTATACTTTTAATCGGCACATGTACATTATTATATGACCAGAACACCTTGATAGAGTTTTGATAAACGGTTTTGTAGTGTAATTTTTCCGTTTTTTGGCGTGTTAGTTTCTTTAACAGTTTCCTTAATATAAATTATAAGTCCTATCGGGCCATTATAAGAGGTTATAAGTCCTATCAGGCCATTATAAGAGGTTATAAGTCCTATCAGGTCATTATAAGAGGTTATAAGTCCTATCAGGCCATTATAAGAGGTTATAAGTCCTATCAATTATAAGAGGTTATAAGTCCTATCAGGTCATTATAAGAGGTTATAAGTCCTATCAGGCCATTATAAGAGGTTATAAGTCCTATCAGGCCATTATAAGAGGTTATAAGTCCTATCAGGCCATTATAAGATGTTATAAGTCCTATCAGGCCATTATAAGAGGTTATAAGTCCTATCAGGCCATTATAAGAGGTTATAAGTCCTATCAGGCCATTATAAGAGGTTATAGTCCTATCAAGCCATTATAAGAGGAATCCCAGAACATAAATAGCTGTCACACAGATCGCCTCGGGGATATAGGATCAGCATTACATGATGTTGGTCCTTGTTGAAAATCGTTTTGATTCGACATTAAACATAGCTGTCAGAGGCCATTTTGTTTACATATAGTTATATAGTATAAACTTGTAGTGATTACTCCTCTGAAACTTCTTGACGGAATTTTACGAAACTTCACAGGAATGTTGCTCTTGACGTCTAATTGATCCTAGCAAATTTTCAGGTTGGCCAGAAATTCAAGATGGCCACCACGGCTAAAAATAGATTTTTAAAAAACAAGTTTGTAGCGACTACTTATTGAAAAGTATTTAAGTGATATTGATATGGGACTTTTTCTAAAATGCTCAGCATGACATGATGTTGATTCTTGTCGAAAATTACTTTGATTCGACATAAAACATGGTTGACAGTGGCCATCTTTATTTACATAGAGTTATATAATAAAAACCTGTAGCAACTACTCCTCTGAAACTATTGACGGATTTTCATGAAACTTCACAGGAATGTTGCTCTTGATGTTTAGTTGTTCCTAGCAACATTCCAGGCCGGCCAGAAATTTTGAGAAATTTTAGGCTAAAAATAGTTGTTGTTTTTTTTTTAAAAATTGTAGCGACTACTTCATGAAAACTGTAAGTGATATTGATATGAGACTTTTTCTAAAACGATCAGCATGACATGAGCTTGGACATTGTCGAAAATCATTTAAATTCAGCGTTAAACATGGCTGCCAGTGGCTATGATCTTTCTTTACATAATTATATAGTAAAGCGTGTAGCGACTACTCCTCTGAAACTTGTTGACGGATTTTCATGAAACATCACAGGAATGTTGCTCTTGATATCTAGTTGATCCTAGCAAAATTTCAGGTCGGCCAGCTAAAAATAGATTTTTAAAAAACAAGTTTGTAGCGACTATTTCTTGAAAACTAAAAGTGATATTCATATGGGACTTTTTCTAAAATAATAAGCATGAATTGGTGTTGGTCCTTGTTGAAAATTTATTTTGATTAGACATTAACGTGACTGCGACGGCCATCCTTGTTTACATAGAGTTATATAGTAAAAACATTTTGCGACTACCCCTCTGAAACTACTTGAAGGATATTTATGAAACTTAAAGCACATATGGAATAAAGTCATATATGTTTTTTCTGTTGTTTTTGTCTCGCCTTTTTGAAGAAAAAAGGGGCGCCTGCAGCATCGGATGCGGCGGTGGCGAAGGCGTCAACATTCAAGTTTTGCGTTTAGGTCATTTTCTCACAAACTGTGTGCACTAGACCTTTAAAACTTTGCTTATAGTTGTATCTTGGGTGGTACATCGCAACATGACAAAGCAAATGTGGAATCGACCTTGACCGTACAAGCAAAGGGCAGATAACTTAATAATTTTTACTTTTAACTTTAGCGTTTAGATCACTTTTTCACAAACTGTATGCACTAGACCTTCCAAACTTTGCATATAATTGTATATTGGATGGTACATTGTAACGTGACAAAGTAAATGTGGAAGTGACCTTGACCCTCCGAGCAAAGGGCAGATAACTTAATCATTTTACCTTCAACTTTTGTGTTTAGGTCAATTTCTCACAAACTGTGTGCACTAGACCTTTCAAACTTTGCTTATAGTTGTATCTTGGATGATACATCGCAATGTGACAAAGTAAATATGGCTGTGACCTTGACCCTCAAAGCAAAGGGCAGATAACCTTATAATTTTTACCTTTAACATTTGCGTTTAGGTCACTTTTTCACAAACTGTATGCACTAGACCTTTCAAACTTTGCTTATAGTTATACCTTGAGTGGTACATTGCAACGTGACAAAGCAAATGTGGATGTGACCTTGATCCCCAAGCAAGGGGCAGCTAACTTAATAATTTTTACTTTCAACATTTGCGTTTAGGTCACTTTCTCACAAACTTAATGCATTTAACCATTCAAACATCGCTTATACATGTAGTTGTTTCTTGGGTAGTACATCACAGCGTGTCAAAAAGCAAATGTGGATGTGACCTTCACCCTCCAAGTAAAGGGCAGATAACTTTGTTTTTTTTTTATTTTGTTTTCATAGAATGGCATTTTGTTTTTTTGATTTTGTTTTTAGCTCTACTGATCAGAGATCAGCAGAACTTATGCCATGGTGCGGTGTCCGTCGTGCGTCTGTCCGTAAACTGTCCGTAAACTTTTTTTTGCAGCAACTACTCCTCTGAAACTACTGAATGGATTTTCATGAAACTTTACAGAAATGTTGCCCATAAATTCTAGTTGATCCTAGCAAAAATTCAGGTTGATGTGAAATCCAAGATGGCCACCAAATCTAAAAATAGATTTTTAAAAAACAAGTTTGTAGCGACTACTTTTTGAAATCTCTAAGTGATATTGATATGGGACTTTTTCTAAAATGATCAGCATGACATGATGTTCGTCCTTGTCGAAAATTGTTTTGATTCGACGTTAAACATGGCTGCCAGCGGCCATCTTTGTTTACATAGAGTTATTTAGCAAAAACTTGTAGCGACTACTCCTCTGAAACTACTTGAAGGATTTCCATGAAACTTCACAGGAATGTTGCTCGTGATGTCTAATTGATCCTTTCAACATTTCAGGTTGGTAGAAAGTTCAAAATGGCTGCCACGGCTAAAAATAGATTTTCAAAAAACAAGTTTGTAGCGAGTACTTCTTGAAAACTATAAGTGATATTGATATGGGACTTTTTCTAAAATGATCAGTATGGAATGATGTTGATCCTTGTTGAAAATTATTTTGATGCGACGTTAAAGATGGCCGCCTGCGGCCATCTTTGTTTACATAGAGTTATATAATGAAAACTTGTAGCGACTACTCCTCTGAAATAACTTGACGGATTTTCATGAAACTTCACAGGATTGTTGCTTTTGATGTCTAATTGATCCTAGCAAAATTTCAGGTCAGTTGGAAATTCAAGATGGCAGCCATGGCTAAAAATAGATTTTCAAAATACAAGTTTGTAGCGACTACTTCTTGAAAACTATAAGTGATATTGATATGCATTTTTTCCTAAAATGTTCAGTATGACATGATGTTGATCCTGTCGAAAATTATTTTGAGTAGGTCATTTATGTATAGTAGAAAGAGAATTGGCCAGAAGCCAAAACCTTGGGGTACGTCTTTAGTGACTACTTGAAAACTCATTCCGGTATACATAATATATCAATATTGAAGGTATGGAGAGAACTGTAACTAATGTTGTTATAACTTGTAGTTCAATCCATTTGCGTATGTTATATATAAATATGTATTATCATATGATGTTCATTCTCTGTAACATAAGTAATAAAATATGTTTAAACTAAACTTGAAAACTATAATTGATATTGATATTGGACTTTTTCTAAAATGATCAACATGACAGTGGCCATCTTTGTTTACATAGAGTTATATAATGGAAACTTATAGTGACTACTACCTGACAGATTTTCATAAAACTTCACAGGAATGTTGCTCTTGATGTCTAGTTGATCCTAGCAAAAGCTCAGGTCAGTCGGAAATTCAAGATGGCCGCAATAAATAGATTAAAAAAATGCGATTTTGTGGTGACTACTTCTCAAAAAACATAAGTGATCCTTTACCAAAACGACTGGCACAACATCTTGCAGGCTGATCAGGGTTTAACTGTCTTGTTGCTCATCAGTCATTTGATCGAAACACCCCTTTGTACTACAAATGGACTGGTCCAAATTAAAAGGACAGTCCATTATACATTCATAGAGGGGTAAGGATTTAGTCTCTTTTGTATTTTGACTCTCAAAAACAGACTGAAAACAAATTGTAGGATTTTAAGATTTTATTTTAATTCTGATTTTAGAACTATAACCTGAGACAAGAGCAAATCTACTGAGATAGTAACATAATTATTGGAGAGCACTGTAATAACGACACATAAAAATATTTTTTAACTTTTAATAGATTTGGCAAATAATGGGCGTGGCATGGATTGAATGTTTAACAATTGGGCTGCCAGTAAGCACAAAAGACCATTATGGCAAGCCCTTACAGCAGAAAGCATTAAGCAAAAAAGCAAATTGAATATTACAATATTAAAGACATAAATACATGTGCACCAAATTAAATGTTCATTATGAAAGCAACTTTTCTGATTTAAGCAAGTGTTGAAAGCATGGTTGATATTCAAGCATAATTACAAGTGCACCGAATTCAATCAATTGAAATGTTTTTTAGCAATTCGTACGGACAGCAAATGTGTATATAATTTATGTTTAGATTACAATTCAGTCTCTGGGTATACAGGAGCTGAATAAATTTAAACTGAAAGTTATATGTCCTTCCTTTCACACCTTCGCTGCCCGCCGATAATTAAACACTACAACATTTTAACACATCAACTAGTTGTAGTCCAAAAGTTCCAGCAAGTATGTAAGTGAACTAATGTCCATGCCACGCCAGTAATTGTTGACTAGGTAAATGGATCCAGATGAAGACATCAACTGAAAATATATAACTCAGAGAAAGCAACATGATCTTGCAACATAAAACACAACTATCTTTTGATTAGAAGTACTGACAAATAACTAAATGTCTTAAATGAACCTGTACTTATACAACTTGATGACACTAGTATCAATTTAAATCAATGATCCTGAGGGTTGGGAGGGAGGGAATTTAAGTTTTTAACTGTAAGCTCAAAGCATATCTCACCTCTCTGTTAAAATAGTAGGAGACAAAGGAGGAGATAAGGAGGAGATGCCGGTGTACATGTAAGAATAACTTTGCCGTGAAATTTACTCAATCTCAATAAGTTAAAAACAGCTGGTGTGACCTCCAATAACCATTGACTATAACAGATATTATAGTCAGTATTATTGGAGAGCACTGTAATAACGACACATAAAAATATTTTTTAACTTTTAATAGATTTGGCAAATAATGGGCGTGGCATGGATTGAATGTTTAACAATTGGGCTGCTGGTAAGCACAAAAGACCATTATGGCAAGCCCTTACAGCAGAAAGCATTAAGCAAAAAAGCAAATTGAATATTACAATATTAAGGACATAAATACATGTGCACCAAATTAAATGTTCATTATGAAAGCAACTTTTCTGATTTAAGCAAGTGTTGAAAGCACGGTTGATATTCAAGCATAATTACAAGTGCAGCGAATTCAATCAATTGAAATGTTTTTTAGCAATTCGTACGGACAGCAAATTTGTATATAATTTATGTTTAGATTAAAATTCAGTCTCTGGTTATACAGGAGCTGAATAAAGTTAATTATTAGGAGAAATTGCATAACATGACCAGGTCTGGACCTGGTCACACACTTGCTATATTTCTGAATACAGATCATTCCCGTTTCTGTTCCACAGTGTGATTTGGAGCAGAAAAAGGAGGATATACTAAGGTTGATGTTGTAATGGATTTAATTGATATAGTTTTATAATTAAACTTTTTGGTAGCATTGACATTTTTATAAGCTGAAAAAAAAAAAAATCTTTAGAGTAGGATAAAATGGAATGAGATTATAATGTTGCATAATAAATCATAATATTTAGGAATATAGGAATATTGCTAGTGATGTCTAGTTGGTCCTAAGTAAAAATCAGGTTGGCCTAAAATTCAAGATGGCCACCATGTCTAAAAATAGATTTATTAAATACAATTTTGTGGCAACTACTTCTCTAACTGTAAGCGGTTTGGTACCTTTACCAAAATGACTTTTATAAAACTCTACAGGAATGTTGGTTTTGATGTCCAGTTAGTTCCATTAAGTAAAATTCAGGTTGGCCAGAAATTCAAGATGGCTGCCACAGCTTAAATACTTGTTTGTGGCAACTACTTATCAAAAAACATAAGTGATATTGATTTGGAACTTTTACTAAAATGAATGGCATGACATGTAGTTGGTCCTAAACAAAATTCATTGATTCTATGTCAAACATGGATGCCTGCGACCATCTTTAATCTATCAGTAGAGCTTCAAGGTCATTGACCTCTTGTTATAGAATGGCATTTTGTTTTTAAACAAAATTTAATGCACTTAAATGTCATCTCAGCAAACTGTAAACTCCATTGGTTTTAGTTATTAAAATGTTTACAAACTTTCATTTAAGCAGCATTTATCTTTTGTTTTAAGTCCCGCTCCCGTTAGGCGAGACATGTGAATCCGCGGATTTCTTGTTTAACCCTTAACCCGCTACATATATATTATGGAATGTTCTTTCTTTGAATTAAGACCATTCCATTTAATATGTGACAAAGCGTTGTTTTGGGGAAAATGACTGATTAGCAGCCAGACATTGTAAACAATGGACTGGACGCAAAGGCTATTATAGTCATGCTTAGCGGGTTAAGGGTTAAAAACTCATGGCATACTGTTAGTTTTTCTACATGCTTGTATTTGTTAAATCATAAATTTTATACCCATAGTACAAAGCAAATTGTTTTTATGCCTCCACCACCGAATGGTGGAGGGCATAGAGGCTTAAACATGTCTTTCCATCCGTCCCAAAAAGTTTGTGTGTATCTCCTCCCACAGTTTTCTACTGATTGTTTCGAAACTTTACAGGATACTTACCTATGATGTCAAGATGTGCATATCTTTTCATCTTCAAAATCGACCTTGTGTTACTGGAGTTACGACCATTTTTTCATCAAATTTTACTTTAAAACATCTTGTCTATCTCCTCCAACAGTTTTCAACTGATTGTTTCGAAATTTTACAGGATGCTTTCCTATGATGTCAAGATGTGCATGTCGATTCGGCGTCACAATCAATTATGTATTACCTGAGTTACGGCCCTTTTTTCATCAAATTGTACATTTTCCGCTTATTGTTTTCAGTGGGGACATCTGTGTCCCATGGGCACATTTCTAGTTGCATATTATTAACTGTTGATTATATTGCACTAATTATATATTTAAGCCTATGGTAGAATAAGATGAAAAAAAGAAAATTCTAAATTGTATTTAGTTATATGCAAGCAGGTTTAAAGTCAAAATGATACTCGATAAATAAATCGAGACACTAATTTCTGTACTTGATAAACACTTCAAGATTGCCATGTTTCTCTTTAAATTTATATATATATATTGAGAGAATACATGGATATTGTACTGTGAAAAAATCACCTCATTAGGGGGTCAAGGTCATGGATTTTTCGTGTGTGTTTTTTTTCTTCATTTAACTAACCATTTAAGGGACATCACAGTGGAACCCTGGTTTAAGTCTTACCAGCACCACTGAGTTTGCATCTTTGGGCAAGACACTTTCCCTTAGCCTCGTCTGTCAAACTGGGATGTAAACCGGGTGATCCCATATATCGGCGTCTGTCCTCCAAGCAAATTAAAGGACATTATAAGAATCTTTCATGGGTATCCGGTGAAAATCGCGAATTCCAACCTGAGGTATAATTGTTTTTATCGGAACCGAGGATCTGCCGAGGGTTGAAATTCCCGATCTGAACCGATTCCCATATTGATTCGTTTCTTGCATATCATTGACATTTTGTGCGTTGACGTCGCCAATAAGTAACGTTTTACATGTGTTGTTTTTTTCACACAAATCATACATCTGTTCACATTATTGACGTCATTATTGATTGACTTTTATCTACACATAACGATAAGACTTTCCATCCCCCTCGAAAAAAGGCGGATACCCTTATCCAGTATGCAAGAAAGGAATATATTTGTTAGTACAAATAAAGCAGGTTTCTGGATTCCTATGTATCCTTCCTTTCTCCCTCTGAGGATGCTCTAAGTAAACCATTTGTGTTGATGATAGCCGTTAAACAATATTTCATGCCTAAACAGTATCAAATAATGGGTTGAAATATCTTCTGACAGATAAAAATATTCTACAAAACATAAATATATTTATCGTTTTGTCTAGATGCATGCATGATTATCATTAACCTATCATTCATGTTCACAAATACAGTAAATATTGCCCTCTGACATATACTTGCAGGCATTGAACTGCTTGGAAAATCTAAAGGACCCTCCTTGTCACATCAGATTTTATCACTTAAACTAGAGGATGACTCCGACAACTACTTCAAACCGGGATTCCCATACAAGGGCAGGGTAAGTAACTCTAATATACAACAGACTGTTTGTTGTAACACATATTTTTGTTTTATTTCCCCTCTCTTGCATGTTGATGTATAATTAACATTCCTGTCTTTCCATCAACAGGCATAGTTTACAATAGTTGTATACCATCAACAGGCATAGTTTACAGTAGTTGTATACCATCAGCAGGCATAGTTTACAGTAGTTGTATACCATCAGCAGGCATAGTTTACAGTAGTTGTATACCATCAGCAGGCATAGTTTACAGTAGTTGTATACCATCAACAGGCATAGTTTACAGTAGTTGTATACCATCAACAGGCATAGTTTACAGTAGTTGCATACCATCAACAGGCATAGTTTACAGTAGTTGCATACCATCAACAGGCATAGTTTACAGTAGTTGCATACCATCAACAGGCATAGTTTACAGTAGTTGTATACCATCAACAGGCATATTTTACAGTAGTTGAATACCATCAACAGGCATAGTTTACAGTAGTTGTATACCATCAACAGGCATAGTTTACAGTAGTTGCATACCATCAACAGGCATAGTTTACAGTAGTTGTATACCATCAACAGGCATAGTTTACAGTAGTTGTATACCATCAACAGGCATAGTTTACAGTAGTTGTATACCATCAACAGGCATAGTTTACAGTAGTTGCATACCATCAACAGGCATAGTTTACAGTAGTTGCATACCATCAACAGGCATAGTTTACAGTAGTTGTATACCATCAACAGGCATAGTTTAGAATAGTTGTATAACATGTTTAATTACTTACTCACCACGAGTTATATACATAACTTACATATTTTAAAAATCTCTGTAATCTATAGACACAATTTCAAAGGCTTTAACTAGCCAAGTTAAAACTGAAACTTCAAATTAAAAGTTACTAACTATTAATTCATTTTACGCCTATTCAATCTCGGGTATTTTAGGGCCCGTGAATAAACCTACTTTTAATTGGCACATATGCATAATTTTATGACTCGAACACTTGGATAGGGTTTTGATAAACAATTTCGTAGTGAAATGTTGCTGTTATTTGGTGTGTTGGTGCCTTTAATGGTAAAACAATCAGAATTGATTAATTTTGATTATAAGTCAGATTTCAACACCATTAGGGAAGTAACTCTTAACCATGGCCACTATAGATAACTTATAGTTTTATTTCCATCAAGGAAAGGTAACTGATATCTCATAAAACTCTATAGATAAGTACAGTTTTATGTCCATTAAGGAAAAGTAACTGATATATCATGAAAGGCTATAGATAGGTAATAATTTTATGTCCATCCAGAAAAGGTAACTCTGACAAGTCACTAACACTAAAGATATGTAATAATTTTATGTCCACTGAGTAAAAGGTAATTGATATGTCATGAACACTATAGATAGGTTATAGTTTTATGTCCATCCAGGAAAATGTAACTCTGATATGTCATGAACACTATAGATAGCTAGGTAATAGCTTTATGTCCTTCCAAGAAAAGGTAACCTGATATGTCGCAAGCACTATAGATAGGTAATAGTTTTATGTTCATCCAGGAAAAGGTAAATATAGATATAAAAATCGAATAGGAATAGCTGCATTCTAGGACGACTTGACGTTCTATGTCCATCCAGGAAAAGGTAACTCTGATATGTCATGAACGCTATAGATAGGTAATAGTTTTATGTCCCTGAGGAAAATGTAACTATGATATGTCATGAACACTATAGATAGCTAGGTAATAGCTTTATGTCCATATAGGAAAAGGTAACCCTGATATGTCATGAACACTATAGATAGGTAATAGTTTTATGTCCATCCAGGAAAAGGTAACCCTGATATGTCATGAACACTATAGATAGGTAATAGTTTTATGTCCCTGAGGAAAACGTAACTCTGATATGTCACGAACACTATAGATAGGTAATAGTTTTATGTCCATCCAGGAAAAGGTAAATATAGATGTAAAAATCGAACATAAATAGCAGCATTCAAGGACGACTTGACGTTCTATGTCCATCCAGGAAAAGGTAACCCTGATAGGTCACAAACACTATAGATAGGTAATAGTTTTATGTCCATCCAGGAAAAGGTAAATATAGATATAAAAATCGAATAGGAATAGCTGCATTCAAGGACGACTTGACGTTCTATGTCCATCCAGGAAAAGGTAACTCTGATATGTCACAAAAACTACAGATAGGTAATAGTTGTATGTCCATCCAGGAAAAGGTAACCCTGATATGTCATAAACACTAGATAGGTAATAGTTTTATGTCCCTGAGGAAAACGTAACTCTGATATGTCACGAACAGTATAGATAGGTAATAGTTTTATGTCCATCCAGGAAAAGGTAAATATAGATTTAAAAATCGAATAGGAATAGCTGCATTCAAGGACGACTTGAGGTTCTATGTTTATCCAGGAAAAGATATCTCTGATATGTCATGAAAACTATAGATAGGTAATAGTTTTATGTCCCTGAAGAAAACGTTAACTCTGATATGTCACTAACACTGTAGATATGTAATAGTTTTATGTCCATCCAGGAAAGTTAACTGATATATCACTAACCATTATAGATAAGTACAGTCTTTTGTCCATCCAGGAAAGGTAACTCTGATATATCATAAAAGACTATAGATAAGGACAGTTCTATGTCCATCCAGGAAAGGTGACTGATATATCATAACATATTATAGAAAAGCACAGTTCTATGTCCATCCAGGAAAGGTAACTCTGATATATCATAAAAGACTAGATAAGCACAGTTCTATGTCCATCCAGGAAAGGTGACTGATATATCATAAAATACTATAGATAAGCACAGTTTTATGTCCATCCAGGAAAGGTGACCCTGATTTGTCATAAAAGAATATAGATTGGTAATTGTTGGAAAATGGCACAGATTTGGATACACAGGATGATGTTAATTTTTTTCTTGTTCGGTACTCTTAAGCTTTGCTTGGCCAATCTTCATAAAACTTTGTACACCTGTTTGTAATGGAAATTATCATACATCTAATGACTTTGGAGTCAGTAGGTCAAAGGTCATAATACTTTGTATACTTATTTGTATTACAACTAGTCATACACTTATTGGGTTTGGAGTTAGTAGGTCAAATGTCAGAGTCACATTGAACTTTAAATTGGGTCTGAAAAGGGGTTCAGTTGAATATTTCAAGTTTTACATCTACCTTTAATTCTGAATCTTTGGAAGTTTTGTGGTTTCCATTTTCCATTTGTGGCTGGTCGGATGCCTACTGGTTTCAAATCGTTAAATCGAAGGTCAAGGTGAAAGATATTAAACTTGAGCTGGAAAATGGTTTTGAAGAACATTTCTGAAGTTCTACTTGACCTATATGCTCATGAAACTTTGTTAGTTTGATTTATTGATCAATGTATGTCAAAGGTCATTGTTGCCTAGAACTCATATTGACCTTGGAAATGGGTTTGGTTCACCATCTCAAATGTTACATGACCTATGTGCATGAAACTTTGTAATATTGATACATATGGGATTGTTCAGATACCTACTGATTTTTTATTCTTAAGTCAAAGGTCAAGGTCACTGTGAACCTAACTTGGAACTCTCTGGTTTCCTCCCACATCAAAGTCATGATAACGCTGTCATTTTTATGATGCAAAATAAATCAAATGTATAGTGCTATCTCAAGTTTTATATGGTCTATATTCATGGAACTTTGCAAGTACGATATATTTGGGGTACATCTCAAGAACCGTAAATGTTATTGATTCTAGATCTTGACTAGAGTGAGTGTCCTGAATTTTGTTGATGATGCTTCTATTAAAGATGGCTGCCAGTGGCCATCTTTGTTAACAAAATCTAATTTAGCAAAATCTTGCAAAATCTTGCAAACTCTTGCCATTGTTCCTTTTGTTGAACCCTTTTTGAGTCACCTGTGTAGCATGTCAGACACGTAGGGATCAGTTTGTCAGTCATCTGTCTGTCCATCGTCATTGTCCATCACACTTTATTCTGCAACCTAACCTTGACCATAATTTGAATTTTTGACCAATGTTTATGAAACTTCACACATATCTTCATCTTACGTCAAGGAATGTCATTACGCATGTCCAATAACTCTGACATTTCATGCAAAGTTATGCATGCCTCTTTTCATAAATCTTTAACTGCAACCTAACTAAGATCATAACTGGCCATAACTTGAAAAGTGTTTGAAATGTGTTGATGAAACTTCACATAGCTCTTCATCTTACCTCAGTGAATGGACTAATGACCAATAACTTGGACTTTCATTTTTGCAGAGTTATCTCCCTTTTTATAAATGTTTAACCTGCAACCTAACCCAGCTCAAAAATGGCCATAACTTTAAAAAGTATTTGACCTGTGTTCATGAAACTTCACAAATATCTTTATTTTGCCCCAAGGAATGTTGTTCAACATGTTCAATAACTGTGACTGTCATTTCAGCAGAGTTATACCACTTTTCATAAAACTTGAACCTGCAACCTAACCTAGATTATTACTTTGCAAAATATAGACCTATCATTGTGATCATCATGAAACTGTATACATTTCTTTCTTATCAATTTAGAGCTATGCCCTTTTTATAAAACCTTTAAAACCTAAAACAAATCTTCTGCATAATTCATGAAAGATTTTACCCCTGTCTTTAAACTTTATAGAGATGTCCTTGCTGAAATAAGCACATGGCAGGCGACACAGGTGTTTCCATTCTAGTTTTACACTTCTGGAACTTGAGATGTCTGAATGAGGTCATGAAATCCAGTATGCTCCTACTTTAGAGAGCTCAAATTAGCTATCCTGCCAACAACAGCCACATTTTACAACATATGTACACCATTTCTAAACCTGCTGATGACGAGGTATATAACATATATTTTGAGAATCCATACTCTATAAACACAATATAAACTGCTTTAACCAGCCAGGCCAAACCCCAAAACTGGAGCGTTGAATTAAGAGCTACCAACTAATAAATTCATTTTACAGGTATTCAATCAAGGCACTCTAATACCTGTGACAAAACAACTATAGTTTTAATCGGCACATATACATTATTATATGACCTAAACACCTGGATAGAGTTTTGATAATTGGTTTTGAAGTGTAATTTATGCGGTTATTTTGCAGGTTAGTTTCTTTAAAGGTCTTCTATGACTGCTTATTCCCCATACTCTTACCCATAGGTTGTGGTGACGAACCCAGATGGAAGCCCTGCTCCCGGGGAAGAAATTCTTGTGAATGTAGACAATTATATGTCAGAATACATATGGAGTCAGACGTTCAGCACGGATGAAAATGGATTGGTGAACTTCGCCATCACAGAGATAGAGGGTGGAATAGGAAACCTCCAAATACGTGTGAGTGTTTGTGACATAAAATAATGAATGAGATTAAAGGGGCTACATCAGGATTTTGAGGGTGTCTAGGGGTCTGACCTAAAATTGACAAATAATGGTATTTTCTGTTAAAAGAACCCAAACATAACTAATGAGCCTAAAGTGACCCCTAATTTTGAAGGAAATTCATTCTGCACAGTAATGTGTTATTTGGGGTTATTAAACCTGACATGTCAATCCCCCATGTTAAATTTCCATAGACTGCTATCTAACATTTCGCACTGGCCAAGGGCCAGCAGAGCTTATGGGATGGTATGTTGTCCGTTGTCCGTCGTCCGTCTGTCGTCTGTTAACTTTTACCTTGTTAAGACGATAGGGCCTTCATTTTTCATCCGATCTTTACCAAATTTTACCAGATTGTTAATATCAATAAAAGCTTGGATAGTTTCGAAAGCCAGCCATATCGGACCAGTAACAGCGGAGTTAAGGGCCTTGATTTAGTTAAAAATGCTATATTTTGCCTCGTTAAGACGATAGGGCCTTCATTTTTGATTTGATTTTTTGGGTCATAGGTGAAGGCCACTACAAATAAATAATTGTTATATATCTCTCAGGTGCTTCACCATGCTCCATTGAAATGTTTAAAAAAAAAAAGACTTGTGATGCATAAAGTGTGAATTTTTTTTTTTACAACAGACATCAGTGCCAGGCGGGTATTTTCACGTTCTTTTCATTCTCTCCCATTCCAGGCTGAAGCTGTGTTTTATGATGATTGGCGTTACAGCGACGGTGATTTCTATTTCCGCACCTGGGCTCCGTCTGCCTATGCGTCATTGACCAAGTGGTATTCTCCGTCAAACAGCTACCTCTATATTCCCGACATAGATGGTGCGGTGGACTGTGACTCGGATCTCGTGTTTGATGTGTTTTACTCCACTCCTCCAATGACTCACTATAAGTTTCAAGTTTTGGTAATTATTATATAAATATATTCCTGAAATAAGAAACTGCCATTGCTGCATAAGGATGTTGTATATAGAGGATCTTACATGAATACAAATTCATTATTGAATTTATTAAACGAATTGGCAAAATGATATAATGCGAGGCTCTTGCCGAGCATTATAAATTCTTTATATACTATCTCTTATCACATAATTTACATATCAAATTTATTGCATTTTGCCTGTCACTTTAACATGCGAAACCGACATAAACCGTGGGAATTGGATCATAGTCATTATCGATTTTTTTTGAATGTGCATACTAGGCTTTATTTGCATACTTATAACTAGTGGTATATCGCAAATATGAATGGTGTTATTCCACTCCCACACCGTAAGTTATGTAATAAATAGAAATATTGAAAACATATACTGAACAAAATAAATTTAGCACTTACAAGGACATAGATATGACCAATAGTAATGCTACAAAGTCATTTGTAATCAAAGTCAGTGATAAAAAGAGGGGAAATGTTGGGAACATACTTTTATAGGTTATCGAAAATTGTTCTCATTTCAATGAAAGGGAGATAATTTTTGTGTCGCCTATTCAAAGAAAAATGTGATACACAGGGATCACTTTGTCGTCCATCGACTGACGGTCATTATATGGGTTAAATACTCATCTTTTCCTTCACAAAAGCAACGTTCGCTATAACTTTATCATTTCTTGATATTTCTTCATCAAACTTTCAATATCTATACTCGTCATGACAACATCGACATGAAATATAACGGTCAAGGTCACACTGAAGGTCATTATATGGGTAAAATACTCTTTTTTTTTTCAAGAAAACTTGAACGTTGGCTTATAACTTTCCCATTTCTTGATATTTCCTCATCAAACTTTCAATATATACTCTTCATGACAACATCGACCTGACTAAACTAAAATACATAGGTCAAGGTCACACTGAAGGTCATTATATTGGTTAAATACTCGTTTTTTCTTCACGAACACTTAACGTTGGCTATAACTTTCTCATTTCTTGATATTTCTTCATCAGACTTTCAGTATATATTTGTCATGACAACATCGACGATACATCGACAAAGATCAGCAGAGCTTATGCTGTGGTCCATCTGTAAACTTTTTTTACGGCGACTACTCCTCTGAAACTACTGGATGGATCTTCATGAAACTTTACAGGAATGTTGCCCATGATGTCGAGTTAAAATTCACATTGATGTGAAATCCAAGATGGTCGCCAAAGCTAAAAATAAATTTTTAAAAAACAAGTTTGTAGCCCTACTTCTTGAAAACTATACGTGTTATTGATATGGGACTTTTTCTAAAATGATCAGCATGACATGATGTTGATCCTTGTCGAAAATTATTTTGATTTGATGTTAAACATGGCATCTTTGTTTACATAGAGTTATACAGTAAAAAAAGTTGTATAGACTACTTCTCTGTAACTCCTTTAAATATTTACATGAAACTTCACATTAGTGTTGCACTTAATGTCTAGCAAAATTTCAGGTCGGCCGGAACTTCAAGACACGACTAAATTTAGATTAAAAAAACAAGTTTGTAGCACCTACTTCTTGAAAACTATAAGTGATATTGATATGGGACTTTTTCTAAAATGATCAGCATGACTCGATGTTGGTCCTGGTTGGAAATTATTTTGATTCGACATCAAACATGGCTGTCAGTGGCCATCTTTGTTAACATAGAGTTATATAGTAAAAACTGGTAGCGACTACTCCTCTGAAACTACTTGACAGATTTTCATGAAACTTCACAGGAATGCTGATCAAGCTATCAAAACCTATCAATAGAGCTTCATTGTCATTGACCTCTTGTTTTCTTCACGAAAACTTACTCCGACCAGTTTGTCAAGGTCATTTATCTGGGTCTAAAAAACCTTGTTATACTGACAAAGTGCTGACAGGCGACACATGTGTATTACCAGTAGGTAAGTCTGAGTTAGATGTATTACTGGTAGGTAAGTCTATAGTAAGATTTATTACCAGTAGGTAAGTCTGTCTTACCTTCATTAGATAAGTCTATAGTTATATGTATTGCTGGTAGGAAAGTCTATAGTTAAATGTATTACTATTAGGTAAGTCTATAGTTGGATGTATTACTGGTAGGTAAGTCTATGGTCAGATGTATTACCAGTAGGCAAGTCTACCTTACCTACATTAGATAAGTCTAGTTATATATATTACTGGTAGGTAAGTCTATAGTTAGATGTATTACCATTAGGTAAGTCTAAAGTTAGATGTATAACTGGTAGGTAAGTCTATAGTTAGATGTTTTACCATTAGGTAAGTATATAGTTGTATGTATTAGCAGCAGGTAAGTATATAGTTAGTTATAGTACCAGTAGGTAAGTCTGTAGTTAATTGTATTACCAGTAAGTCTATAGTTAGATGTATTACCAGCAGTAAGTATATAGTTAGTTGTATTACCAGTAGATAAGTCTATATATAGATGTATTACCAGTAGGTAAGTCTATAGTTAGATGTATTACCATTAGGTAAGTATATAGTTAGATGTATTACAAGTAGGTAAGCCTATAGTTAGATGTATTACCATTAGGTAAGTATATAGTTAGTAGATTACCAGTAGATAAGTCTATAGTTAGATGTATTACCAGTAGGCAAGTATATAGTTAGATGTATTACCAGTATGTAAGTCTATAGTTAGTTGTATTACCAGTAGATAAGTCTATAGTTAGATGTATTACCAGTAGGTAAGTATATAGTTGTATTACCAGTAGATAAGTCTATATATAGATGTATTACCAGTAGGTAAGTCTATAGTTAGATGTATTACATGTAGGTAAGCCTATAGTTAGATGTATTACATGTAGGTAAGCCTATAGTTAGATGTATTACCATTAGGTAAGTATATAGTTAGTTGTATTACCAGTAGATAAGTCTATAGTTAGATGTATTACCAGTAGGTAAGTATATAGTTAGATGTATTACCAGTATGTAAGTCTATAGTTAGTTGTATTACCAGTAGATAAGTCTATAGTTAGATGTATTACCAGTAGGTAAGTATAAAGTTAGATGTATTACCAGTAGGCAAGTATATAGTTAGATGTATTACCAGTATGTAAGTCTATAGTTAGATGTATTACCAGTAGGCAAGTCTATAGTTAGATGTATTACCAGTATGTAAGTCTATAGTTAGATGTATTACCAGTAGGCAAGTCTATAGTTAGATGTATTACCAGTATGTAAGTCTATAGTTAGATGTATTACCAGTAGGCAAGTATATAGTTAGTTGTATTACCAGTAGGTAAGTCTATAGTTAGATGTATAACTAGTAGGTAAGTCTATAGTTAGTTGTATTACTATTAGGCAAGTCTATAGTTAGTTGTATTACCAGTATGTAAGTCTATAGTTAGTTGTATTAACAGTATGTTAGTCTATAGTTAGATGTATTACCAGTAGGTAAGTCTGTAGTTAGTTGTATTACTATTAGGCAAGTCTAAAGTTAGATGTATTACCAGTAGGCAAGTCTATAGTTAGATGTATTACCAGCAGGCAAGTCTATAGTTAGTTGTATTACCAGTAGGTAAGTCTATAGTTAGATGTATTACCACTAGGTAAGCATACTTAGATGTATTACCAGTAGGCAAGTCTATAGTTAGATGTATTACCAGTAGGTAAGTCTATATTTAGATGTATTACCAGTATGTAAGTCTATAGTTAGATGTATTACCAGTATGTAAGTCTATAGTTAGATGTATTACCAGTAGGTAAGTATATAGTTAGATGTATTACCACTAGGTAAGCATACTTAGATGTATTACCAGTAGGTAAGTCTATAGCTAGATGTATTACCAGTAGGTAAGTCTATAGTTAGATGCATTACCAGTAGGTAAGTCTATTGTTAGATGTATTACCAGTAGGTAAGTCTATAGTTAGTTGTATTACCAGTAGGTAAGTCTATAGTTAGATGTATTACCAGTAGGCAAGTCTATAGTTAGATGTATAACCAGTAGGTAAGTATATAGTTAGATGTATTACCAGTAGGTAAGTCTATAGTTAGATGTATTACCAGTAGGTTAGTCTATAGTTAGATGTATTACCAGTAGGTAAGTCTATAGTTAGATGTATTACCAGTAGGTAAGTCTATAGTTAGATGTATTACTAGTAGGCAAGTCTATAGTTAGATGTATTACAGTAGGTAAGTCTATAGTTAGATGTATTACCAGTAGGTAAGTCTATAGTTAGATGTATTACTAGTAGGCAAGTCTATAGTTAGATGTATTACAGTAGGTAAGTCTATAGTTAGATGTATTACCAGTAGGTAAGTCTATAGTTAGTTGTATTACTATTAGGCAAGTCTAAAGTTAGATGTATTACCAGTAGGCAAGTCTATAGTTAGATGTATTACCAGTAGGCAAGTCTATAGTTAGTTGTATTACCAGTAGGTAAGTCTATAGTTAGATGTATTACCAGTAGGTAAGTCTATAGTTAGATGTATTACCAGTATGTAAGTCTATAGTTAGTTGTATTACTAGTAGGTAAGTCTATAGTTAGATGTATTACTAGTAGGTAAGTCTATAGTTAGATGTATTACCATTAGGTAAGTATATAGTTAGATGTATTACCAGTAGGTAAGTCTATAGTTAGATGTATTACTAGTAGTTTAGTCTAAAGTTAGGTGTATTACCAGTAGGTAAGTCTATAGTTAGATGTATTACAAGTAGGTAAGTCTATATTTAGATGTATTACCAGTAGGTAAGTCTATAGTTAGATGTATTACCAGTAGGTAAGTCTATAGTTAGTTGTATTACCAGTAGGTAAGTCTATAGTTAGATGTATTACTAGTAGGTAAGTCTATAGTTAGGTGTATTACCAGTAGGTAAGTCTATAGTTAGATGTATTACAAGTAGGTAAGTCTATAGTTAGATGTATTACTAGTAGGTAAGTATATATTTAGATGTATTACAAGTAGGTAAGTCTATAGTTATATGTATTACCAGTAGGTAAGCCTATAGTTAGATGTATTACCAGTAGGTAAGTCTATATTTAGATGTATTACCAGTAGGCAAGTATATAGTTAGATGTATTACCTGTAGGTAAGTATATAATTAGATGTATTACCAGTAGGTAAGTCTAGTTAGTTGTATTACTAGTAGGTAAGTCTATAGTTAGATGTATTACCAGTAGGCAAGTATATAGTTAGATGTATTACCAGTAGGCAAGTATATAGTTAGTTGTATTACTAGTACGTAAGTCTATAGTTAGTTGTATTACTAGTAGGTAAGTCTATAGTTAGATGTATTACCTGTAGGTAAGTATATAGTTAGATGTATTACCTGTAGGTAAGTATATAGTTAGATGTATTACTAGTAGGTAAGTCTATAGTTAGATGTATTACCATTAGGTAAGTATATAGTTAGATGTATTACCAGTAGGTAAGTCTATAGTTAGATGTATTACCATTAGGTAAGTATATAGTTAGATGTATTACCAATAGGTACGTCTATAGTTAGATGTATTACCAGTAGGTAAGTCTATAGTTAGTTGTATTACCAGTAGGTAAGCCTATAGTTAGATGTATTACTAGTAGGTACATGTATAGTTTTATATATAGTGTCTGTTAAAAATTAAGACTTCTTTCTGTAAGCGAAATTCTTCTTCTTCAGTTTTATCTTTATTAATATTTTTCAACCTGTGGGTATTTCCCTTTAAAGGTGTCGTTTAGGAAACAACTGGTGGTAAACATTTGGTTAGGCATTTAAACAGTTGGTTTGATTTATCCACAACATCCATAGGAATATGTGCATAGAAACATGTATACAATGGTCAGTTATTTGCAGGTGAAAGCAGGAGATAGACTGGTGCATTCACACTCGGAGACGAATATATTTGATGGAACGGTTGTTGATCTGGATATCCTCAGTATAGAAAAAAGCTCACTGCTAGAGAAGAAAAAGAAGCCTACTCGTGAGTTTTGTATACTGTACTGTAAACCTCAAGTAAATAACCTACAATTCACCATTTTGTTATTATTAGGGACAATCCATAATATTAAATGTAGGCATATATTACATTGGGTCTACTTCCAAGGATGTAGATTTAAATTTGTCTCAAGAATAGCTCAAACATTTTTTTGTAAGAAAGACATACATTTATTCCATCTGCATTTGTTTTGCATTGAAGAATGTGTTTAAATACAACTTGAACGATACTGATTTATTGGTACCAGGATATCCGTGGATAATTGTCACTCGGCTTAGTAACCTGTGTGGAAAATGCCTAAATGCCCCGGCCGTTGACAGATGAGGAGAAAATAACTAGGTCTTATGTGTCGGACAGACATAAAGTATTAAGAATCTGCATACTTTGCAAATATCGCATGATGATCGTTAAGTAATCTATATTAATGTTTTCCTACGAAGGACCCCCTCTGCCAACCATTCGTCCAACCATTCTTCCCGACGGTAGCACTCCAGCATTACCTGTCGAAGAAGAAGAGGCTGAGGTAAAAAAACAACTTCGACATTTGTCTTTTATTAAGTACTAATATTATTTTACACAGCAAACCTTAAAGGGACACATGGCAATTAATCTGGATTTTTTAAAAACTCGCAGCATCCCATTAGTTTTTCAACATGAATTGCATTTGTTCAGTCATTAATATTAATTTATAAGAACAGTGTAATTAGCAAAATGTTTTTGCCTATTAATGACTGTTGGTTATATTTCATCAAAAATATATTCAAACCTAAGGCAGAATAACGAAGAAAAGTTAAAAAAGTTAAATTTTATTTGAATATATGCAAGCATATTTTAAGTCAAAATGATACTTGATTAATAAATCGAGAGGCTAATGTCAATGCTTGATACTGACTTCAAAATGGCCATGTATCCCTTTATAATAAATGATCATAAATAATAGAATTTCTTTTTCATATATTAATATTCTTATTTATATTATTATTATATGTTCTTTTTCATATTTCATATATGCACGAGTGTAATAACAAATTTTATAACATTTCTGTCGGTGAAAGATTGGGATTTCTTAGTAAAAGAAAATTCGTAATCGCTAAATATTAATAACTAACTCCGAACAGAAAACTAACTAACTGTGACGTTGAAATATGACGTCAATAAAGTGTTGATGATGTCAACATCATCCGCCGATAACATTCAGTAAACGAATAACTTCAGAACAATCAGAGCAAAATATTTCCGTTAAAATCATACAAAACTAATTTAAAATGTAATAAATAGTTTAATTTACTGCTCGGTTCAATTATAAGGAAATAGTTCACTTGATGGTGGGTCCAGAAGTTCTGTAATTAATAGTATGAGGGTCAAGCCAGAACTAATGGGATGTTAAATTGTGTGGTTTAATATTCAATTTTGAGCATTTTAAGCACCCGCGATTAAATCTAGATGTTTAATTGGCACACATGCATTAAAGCCACTAGCCCATTTACAGCAGGCAGATTTTACAACATGATAAGGTATATAATGATGTAACTTAAAAAAATTATTCTGCGAATTCGAACACTACAACTTCATTATAATGGCGTTACCGGATCATCGTATTGTTATCAATGCCAACGCATCAAATTATGAGTTACAGACCCCGTTGCATTCAAGTACTCCTAATAAATGCAGAATGAACGCAGAGCAAACGCTGAACAAACATTGCATAATTTGTATTTTAAAAATGCATTTCATTCGTTGCTTCGTTGCGTTCGCTTCATTCCTTTTCAGCGTTCGGCGTAAAAAATGAACGATGAATGCATTTTTTAAATGCTAAACGCTGTAAACGAACGAAACAAACGCAAATGCATTTTGCTATTTCCGATAACTTGCAATATTATCCCTTTGAGTTGATAATTAAAGTCTCGATGTAAACAAAATGCGTTTTTCAGTATTTTAATTACACATTCACTTTCAGTTTTACTGATTCAACTGGGAAATATTATATTTATTGTTTAGCACAAACTTATATTATTTCAATATAAAACTAAAATAAGGTTGATAAAAGCAGCCAATATATTGTTATATAGTGTCATGTATGTTACATTTTTGATGAAACTAACATAAACCACTAACATAAACCCAGAAGAAAACAGAATAATCATCAATGTGCACGATATGATTAAATCAACAAAAGTCGGCGATACGTGATAAAAATCGGATGACTGGATATAATGCTTAATTTAATCATGAGAGATGTTGCGATTGGTAAACGCTGAACGAACTAAAGCAAATGCATTTTCTCCGTTTGTGCATTTTAACGCATACATTCTGTTCCGTGCATTTAAATGAACACATAGTTTTGTTTATAAATGTTGAATGCATTCAAGAACGTAAGTGATTTGCATTTTAAACAAATGCATTTATAAAAATGAAATGCAAACGGAGCGCATCTGTTTGCACAAACGGAATGCAAACGGAATGCATTTTTACGGTACTTGTACGCAACTGGATCTGTACCAACTCAATTCATTTTACTCATATTCAATTTTGAACATTTTAAGCACCCGCAATTAAATCTAGATGTTTAATTGGCACACATGCATTATTTTATGACCTCAGCACATGGATAGAGTTTGGAAGAACACTTTTGTAGTGAGATTTGGCGGTGTAGTTTCTTCAATAGTATACTGGTTTGACTCGGAAGTAATGCAACTGCTACTATAACTCCTATGGTACTGTGCGTTACGTGGTCCGAGTATTAACTTTAAAACCCCAGCCAACCCCTTCTCCATTAAACGAAAACGGGGTTGGCTGGGGTATGAAATAAAACCTTAATTTCAGATGAAAAAGTTTGCATATTGTAAAATTAAAACATTTAACAAGTAAGTTTAAACAGGTTATCTCATTTTTTCAATAAAACAGTTCTTAAACATGTTTTATTGTCGAAATATCCATATGTCCATTATAAAATCCTGCTAATATAAGCTTTCCCATCGCTTAATGGAATAAAGGCGGGACCACATAGTGGACAGTGGCTCTTATTCAAATATGTCAAAAGACATGGCATGTGGAAAATGGAAATGATATCATTATTATCAAAAATGACAATATGCTTGCATAGAAATATGAGAATGCTCTAAAACTATATTTGCCTATATGGCCATGCCATTTTAGGCATATTTATTAAGCAAACTAAATGTTAAATTGTTTAAACTAGTGGATTTGCGAATTCTACCATATCAGGACCTGGTTTCAGTACATTAATGTACGGTTGTTGTTGTTGTGGTTAAAAAACTGTTAAATGTTGCAGGTGTTTGATCAAGAAGAGGAGATGCCAGTCATCGAGGAAACAATTGTACCAGAAGTTGCACAAACACTTGGTCAGGAAACACCCAGGAAAAAGAGAGGTTGGTGCAACAGTTATAAATAGATGATGACATAATGGAAAATAACCAAAACACATCTGGTATATGTAATCAGGGAGTAAGTATACGGGGAGGAGAAACGGATCGTTTTGCCATTTTGTGTTGTTGCGCGTGTGTTTCACTACTGGTCAAGGTTACACTTAGAGGTCAAATCGTGTCCGGTGAATAACTCTGACATTCCCGGACGGATTTTGAAACAACTTGGCACAGGTGCTCAGCAAAACCAGACGACATGTCGCGCACAAAACCCAGGTCCGTGGCTCCAAGGTCAAGGTCACATTTAGAGGTCAAAGGTCACTTTGGGGCATTTGTCACTTACAGTGACATTTCTTGTTGACTAATAAACAATGAAGACTAATACATTTTACTAATAAAACTTGTTTGATGAAAAGATATCATTGTATTTGTTTATTAAAGTCAGTTATATGCAGTCACTCATGTACAATCCTCCTCTATTTCATCAACATCGTCATCAGTAACACATCTACCACAGTAATCACCACAACATATCATTACTCATTTTTCAGGTGGAACACTTTAATTATTTCTCAATCTTGAATCTGTGTGTCTGTGGCCGAGGGGTTAACAACGTTGCAAACAATGTTGCATTGTAAACCATCTCGCCGCTACAGGTTTGAATCACACTGGGAGCTTGGCTGGTAAGTGTGGAAGTGTCAATTTTTACGGATGGCAGGAGGTGTACAGTACTGGTTCTACCCTAAAAAATAAATAATTGTCATATATAACCTTACATATGTTGAAAATAACGTAAAACACCATAAAAAAAATATTATACTTGAAATCAAATGCCTCTTCAAATTCCTATTACAGAAGCCGATTCTACGCTGATCGCCCATTTTAAGATGTCCATCCCAGTGAGCCAGGAGATGAGTCCTGGCGCCAAGATTCTAGTGTTTTATCTGAGAGATGATAAAGAAATAGTCGCCTCCACCATCGAGTTCAAGATTAAAAATTGCTTCAGAAACAAGGTATGTCCTCTTTATGCTGTCATTGTTTATAGGGGTAGCTTACAGTGTATCTCTTGTCCGTCCGTCCTTACGTTCGTATGTCAGACTTGCATTACGTACATCACACTTTTTTGGCCTAATTCCTCTTGAACTTCTTTTCAGCTTTTCACAATACTTCGAAAGAAGTAACAATATGATTTCTATTTGCGCATATCTTCAGCTTTGGACTTATTTCAACTGATAGCTACAGCAGGGTGTCCAGACACATTTCTAATCTACTTCAAGTAATGCTAGAACATGAGGGTGAACATGAGGGTGAACAGGTGGTGGACACACTGAAAGTTCACTGTCAGAGTGAACTTAAATTTTACTTTAAAAATTATTTCCGCATGATAGCAAGTTGTACATTATTATTTTCATGATTATTTTCATGGAATATTGTAGGAATATTGTAGGTACATGTACCAGTATACTCAAATTAAAACTCAGCAGTCATACTGCTTATCAATCTATTGTAGGCCAGGATGACATTTGATGCAGACACTGTGAGGCCTGGAACGAATGTGAACCTGACCCTGGAGGCGTCGCCATCCTCCACATGCTTTGTTGGTATGGTGGACAAGAGTGTGAATCTCTTGGGTGGAAAGAACCAGCTCACGCCTACCGAGGTTTGTGTTTTTAATCTCTAATGGCCAAAGGCTGAAGTCATGGTATTTCATCCAACATCTGTTGTCTGTAATTTCACGCAAGCTTCCTCTCTGAGACTGTCAACGGATTTTGGATGAAACTTAGCCACAAGTTTTACTTAAAGCTACTTCAGCTATACTTAAAGAGTATCATTTACTTATAAGGACATAATAGGTGTGTTTTGGGGTGTTTGTTAATTCTTCTGTAACATGGCTGTAAACTCGTTTATTAGCAGAGAAACTTATACCAGAACTTTTAACCCATTATTCAATGCATCATCATCATCAAAAAAACTACACTGTCCTATTCATTGAAAAATAGTTTGCTCAACATTTATTTGAACTCGGACCTCCAGATTGACCATCCATATGCAGTGCCACAGATAAGCAGCGTATCTGCGTATTTCACTCGATTAAAATTGCCAAATACCCAATTAATTTCCCTGACATGCTTACCAGATACCCAAGCAATTTTCGTTTCACTCAAAACATTTTAATTTGCGGGAGTATCGACAGTCAAAGTGTTCAAATAATTGATGGATTGGTGTTTTCGTGCGTATTCCAATATTTACAAAAAGCAGATTTTACTTCCGGTGTTTACCTTGACTGGGACGTTACATAATTATCGATAAAATAGAGCAGTAAAAGAGAACGCTATATAGTTGAATATGTACGCTATACCAGTTTATACTATTGTGTAGTCGTCTGGGCGCTTTCTTGTTTACTTTTGAAAGAATTTGTGTTGTGCAGACAATTAAAATGTGGAAACGGGGGACGTAAACCGACAAGCGAGTTACCGTTAAGAAACACTTCTGAAATTAATATATATATTAATATATTCCATAATTTTTATGGAAATTAATCGTTAATAATGATTAATCATTGAAAAACCACTGCCATGAATAAAAAGTCAATAAAGCTCACATAAAGACGGGTATGTTTACCTTGCTTGTTTTACATTTGATCCCCAAATCACCCTATTATTTTTGAAAATTCACTCAATTAATTTTAATTTCATGAGTGAACTACCCAATAGGTCCAAAAGTTATCTGAGGCACTGCATATGCCTTACCATTAGGCTATAGAGCCAGGTGATAACTAACTGTAATCGTCCGATAATGGATTTGGGGTTATTTCTCAAAACATGCACTGCAGTATATTTTCAGTTTATACCATTATAATGTTGGAAAATGCACTAACATTGCTTTAATCTCTACTTTTTTAGAGCTTTATTCGAAGGTCCTTGAGGAGTGTAGATATTTAGAAACTCATTGAACAGGACACAAATTGAACAAAGGTTAACATCTACAATGCTAACAATATATTGATAAACATAACTATAATGATCGACTACATAGTTCAGTGGCAATATGTGGATTGTCAATCCGAAGGTCATGGGTTCAAATCTAGTACAGGTCGTACTATTTTTCAGTGAATGGGTGTGCATTTTGATGTTTCTTCGTTCACCGCAGGTAAAGAAAGGAAAAAGGTTCGCTATAAAACTGCCTTACATGAGTGGAGGGAAGGGAGGGAAGGGATGGGGTGGGGGAAGAGGAGGACTGGGCTGACTAACTTTAAGATCAGTTACTCCAAACCTCTCGTTATACATATAGGCTACTGTATATATACATCTTATTAAGGGTTCTAGACAAAACATGTTGCTATCTATTGAAGGTATTTGAGAATGTGCGCCGTGTTGCCAGACAGTACTCATATATCAGTTGGTGGTCGGAGGATAGAGATTACTGTGAGAAAGTGAATCCATCTCCCGAAAAAGGTATGTTTGACTTTTTACATGTCAAGGTCACAATAATAGTGTATATGTGCCTATTAAAAGTATGGGTCTATAGTACTATAGTGCCGAAGTGAAGTAGTGTTGCCAGCTTGCTTCGTAGCTACTATAGTACTATAGTGCCGCAGTGAAGTAGTGTTGCCAGCTTGCTTCATAGCTACTATAGTACTATAGTGCCGCAGTGAAGTAGTGTTGCCAGCTTGCTTCATAGCTACTATAGTACTATAGTGCCGCAGTGAAGTAGTGTTGCCAGCTTTCTTCGTAGCTACTATAGTACTATAGTGCCGCAGTGAAGTAGTGTTGCCAGCTTGCTTCGTAGCTACTATAGTGCTGCAGTAAAGTAGTGTTGCCAGCTGGCTTCATAGCTACTATAGTGCCGCAGTAAGGTAGTGTTGCCAGCTTGCTTCGTAGCTACTATAGTACTATAGTGCCACAGTGAAGTAGTGTTGCCAGCTTGCTTCGTAGCTACTATAGTGCCGCAGTAAAGTAGTGTTGCCAGCTGGCTTCATAGCTACTATAGTGCCGCAGTAAGGCAGTGTTGCCAGCTTGCTTCGTAGCTACTATAGTACTATAGTGCCACAGTGAAGTAGTGTTGCCAGCTTGCTTCGTAGCTACTATAGTACTATAGTGCCGCAGTGAAGTAGTGTTGCCAGCTTGCTTCGTAGCTACTATAGTACTATAGTGCCGCAGTGAAGTAGTGTTGCCAGCTTGCTTCGTAGCTACTATAGTACTATAGTGCCGCAGTGAAGTAGTGTTGCCAGCTTGCTTCGTAGCTACAATAGTACTATAGTGCCGCAGTGAAGTAATGTTGCCAGCTTGCTTCATAGCTACTATAGTGCCACAGTAAAGTAGTGTTGCCAGCTGGCTTCATAGCTACTATAGTGCCGCAGTGAAGTAGTGTTGCCAGCTTGCTTCATAGCTACTATAGTGCCGCAGAAAAGTAGTGTTGCCAGCTGGCTTCATAGCTACTATAGTGCCGCAGTAAAGTAGTGCTGCCAGCTTGCTTCATAGCTACTATAGTGCCGCAGTAAAGTAGTGCTGCCAGCTTGCTTCATAGCTACTATAGTGCCGCAGTAAAGTAGTGTTGCCAGCTGGCTTCATAGCTACTATAGTGCCACAGTAAAGTAGTGTTGCCAGCTGGCTTCATAGCTACTATAGTGCCGCAGTAAAGTAGTGTTGCCAGCTGGCTTCATAGCTACTATAGTGCCACAGTAAAGTAGTGTTGCCAGCTTGCTTCATGGCTGTTGTTGGGGGGATAGCTACTATAGTGCCACAGTAAAGTAGTGTTGCCAGCTGGCTTCATGGCTGTTGTTGGAGGGATAGCTACTATAGTGCCGCAGTAAAGTAGTGTTGCCAGCTGGCTTCATGGCTGTTGTTGGAGGGATAGCTACTATAGTGCCACAGTAAAGTAGTGTTGCCAGCTTGCTTCATGGCTGTTGTTGGAGGGATAGCTACTATAGTGCCACAGTAAAGTAGTGTTGCCAGCTGGCTTCATGGCTGTTGTTGGAGGGATAGCTACTATAGTGCCGCAGTAAAGTAGTGTTGCCAGCTGGCTTCATAGCAGAAACATCCAGATAAGGTATATTTAAACTGGAAAAAGATAAATTGTTTTTAACTGGGAGACTTGTTTGACCTTTGACATATTAAAGTTGAAACATAAAGGGTGAAGTTCATATGTCATGTTTTGATGTTCAATGTCATGTCGGGTTTGGAAGTTGAAGGTCAAGTCACATTTGGAGGTTTGGAAGTTGAAGGTCAAATCACAGTTGAAAGTTGAAGGTCAGGTCACAATTGGAAGGTGAAGGTCATATCACAGCTAAATGGAGAAGTTTTTCCCCACGGTCAGAAACAACTGCCACAAGATCTACCACATTGATCTGGCAGCTCGAAACTGGAAAGTTCTGAGTGAACTGCACACATGAAACATGAAGCAAATTTAGCACGTGAACTAGGCTGAATATAAAACTTGACACACAGAATCATGCTGAAGGCAATACCTTCAATGTGATAAGACTGCAAAAACATGGCAGATAAATACTGGCAGCCATTATTAGTTATAAGGTTTGTAACTGATCCCCTACAGAAATATGTGGGGTTGACCCCACATATTTCTGTGTAAGCTGTGTTTACAAGTCTATATCTCTTATATTTCTTATCCTAGCACAACCAAATATGGCCATGGGCTTCCTTATAGCATTATCTAAAGGGCTGCTTAAGCAATTTTGGTTCCTGTAATCCATGGGCTCCCATGGAACCCAAATTTGGATAACCCTTAAAATGTGTCCCATTTCGCATCACATTTTGCGTGTAATCTGTGTTTACAGGTCTATATCTCTTACATTTCTCATATCTCATACATTTCTTATCCTAGCACAACCAAATTTGGCCATGAGCTTCCTTATAGAATTATTTTAAGGGCTGCTTAAGTAATTTTGGTTCTGAGGGAAAAAGCCCTAAAAATGTGTCTCATTTCACATAAAATGTGTGCGTGTAAGCTGTGTTTACAGTCTATATCTCTTACATTTCTTGTCCTAGCTCAACTAATTTGGGAATTGGTTTTCTTATAGTATATACTGCATAAGTAATTTTGTCTTCTACAAATTCTGGGCTCCCATGGAACCCAAATTGTGATGGCCCATAAAAACATGCAATAAAATAGATCAAGGTTTGCGTGTAAGCTGTTGTATATATCTGTAATTTTGGTTTGGGATTTCTAATAGCATTATGCATCTTATTCATACTTCATCCATATTGGGGCATGGGCTCCCTCCTCCCGCCCTGCCCCCCATTGGTTTATGGGCTCCCCTCACATGGAGGACAGTGGGAGGAGACTTGTTTTCATTTTATCTTCCATTATTTGAATATTAAAGTTTTAATTTGAACGCAATCATTTACATAAATTATAAAACAATTTAGATTAAATTTTGATAACACAGATGAAATATCAATATAAAAAAAACTGAAATGAGGCCACGATAAAATTGCTAGATTCTCATCCCCTCCCTCCCCGAGTTGCCTTTCGACCACAAATTTCTTTAAAATGACATCAATTTTGGATTAAAACTGATAAAAATAAAATTTCACACCCTGCCCCAAATTTTAATATATTTGTATGAGATTCTAACAATAATTTTATATCGGCCCGAGTTTCTGTAACTATAGAAAATTAGGTGGTTTTGCTAGTTTTATAATAGCACAGAATATATTTCTCCTCTGAAGAAGAAAATAGTGTTTTTACATCTAAATTTTGACAGAAAATATCAAGTACTTTGCTTTTATTCATGACATCTACAGTACATATTTTGTACTTTGACAGAGGTTGCTGATTACTACTATTATGGCTACTCCAGTCCAGAGGGGGTTGATGCAACACAGGCATTTAGAGTGAGTGAAAAATAAGATTATGTAACAAGAAATATTTTGTGTAATAATTTTGCATGAAATTAAGATATTTAGTATTACAATAAAAAAAAACACATGAAAATAGCTTGATAATCAAATTATTTTATTGTTGAATAACCTCAGTTCATCATTATCATCAGCAGCATCCTCAATATTAACATTATCGCCAACATTGTCATCAACATTGTCATAAATATCATCAACAGAGTCAACCACATCATCAAATCATTGCTTTTATCAACAACATCGTCCATATCATCCTCAGTTGTCATCAGTTATCATCATCATAATCAGCATCATCAATGTCATCATTATCATCAGCATCATCAATGTTGTCATTATCATCAGCAGCATTCTCAATGTCATCATCATCAGCAGCATCCTTAATACCAACATTGTCATCAACAATGTCATCCTCAGTTGTCATCAGTTATCATCATTATAATCAGCATCATCAATGTCGTCATTATTATCAGCAGCATCCTCAATGTCAACTTTATCATCAGCAATGTCATCCATATCATCCTTAGTTGACATCAGTTATCATCATTTTACTCAGCATTATCAATGTCGTCATTATCATCATTAGCATCCTCAATACCAAATCATCATTCATGTCATCAGAATCATCAGTAGTGTTCACCACATCTTCAATATTATTATTAACATCAACGACATCCTCCATATCATCCTCAATTGTCATCATTATAATCAGCATCAATATCAACATTATCATCATCAATATCATCAACCACATCATCATCAATATCATCAACCACATCATCAGTACCATTATAAACATCAACAACATCCTCCATATCATCATCTGATTCAGTGTCCACATTAGAATCAACATGTGCTGAAGGCTCAAAGGGAGATATGGTGGTAAGCAGAATTGGTGCTGTGGGATGAACCAAATTAAGGTGCCCGATACTGACACCTCTGTTCATTCATCATCTGCCTTTTTTATGCTCCCACTTATAGTTGCCGCTTTGTCTGTCCTTCCATCTGTCTGGATTCTTGTTCGGATCATAACTTGAAAACTACTAATGAGACTGAAATGAAACTTCACACAATGAAAGAGAGCAATAATAGAAAATATTATTATGCAATTCACAAGAAACATAACTGTATCTTTATTCAAAGTAGAGTTATTGCCCTTTGTAACTTTCAACTTATAACAATTCTTGTCTGGAGCATAACTTGAAAACTACTAATGGGACTGGAATGAAACTTCACACAAAGAAAGAGAGCAATAATAGAAAATGCAATGCACAAGAAACATAACTATATCTTCATTCAAATTAGAGTTATTGCCCTTTGTAACTTTCAACTTATAACAATTCTTGTCTGGAGCATAACTTGAACACTTCTAATGAGACTGGAATGAAACTTCAGATAATGATACGAAAAAGCATTAGACGAATTAATGTGTGCAAGAACCATAACTCTATTTAAAATTTAAAGTTACTGTCTTTTGCCTAGTCTTATTCCTTTTCTTTCTTCCTCAAATAAAAACAAAAATGTGCATCGTCTTTAAGCTTATTCTTGGTTTTAGTTGACAGTTGTTTCATATACCTTTGAACCAATATTGATATTTTACTTAAGTTTCTAAAAAAGGCCCTTTTAATCACATTCTTACTGCCATTACATTTTATTCATGGATAAATATTGATGGATGGGAACTTTTATATTTTATTAAAACCATATAACTTTTAAAAAAGATTAGTATAAACCATATTATGATCATCATCAATATCAGCGACATCCTTTTCATCAACGTCATCAGCAGCAGCATAATCATCATCATAAACAGTATTATCAGCAACATCAGTATTATCATCATCAACAGCAGTAGTAGCAGCAACAGTCTAATTATCGTAATCATAATCATCATTATCATCGTCATCATCACCATAATTAATCATCATCATAAACAGTTAGCAGCAGCAGCAGCAGGAGCCGCATCATCATCAAAATCATCATCATCATCATTATAATCATCAGCATCATCATAATCATCATTATCATCCTCATCATAAACAGTATTATCAGCAGCAGCAGCATCATCAAAATCATCATCATCGTCATTATAACCATCATCATCAGCATCATCATTGACATCATCAATATTTAATCGATGTCTCTGGTAGGATGCCAACATGTGGGTGATAACAGACGGAGTCCTGGAGTCGCGACCATGCAGTGAAAGACGACAAATGATGCGTAAGTATATCATTGTCATATCATTTCCTGTAGAACTTGTAGAAGAACTTTTCTGAATAGTGATCTTAAACTTTAATACAATTGCTATAACTTTGTCATTGGTTTAACATCATTAGGGATCTACAGTCCATGTTCATTTCCTGTTTATTGACAGTTACATCATTAGGGATCTACAGTCCATGTTCATTTCCTGTTTATTGACCGCTAAAACATCATAAGGGATCTACAGTCCATGTTCATTTCCTGTTTATTGACCGCTAATTTGAAGGACAAACACTCTTCATTTAACATAAAGGTGCATGGACACAATTGTTTCTAGTCCAATAATCAAGGAATGTTGTTTTTTTCCCGTTAAAGATAATGATATGAATTTTATGAATGCATGTATCATATATGGACAGAATGTTGTGCACCGAATTGGGTACTTGTGGGTCATAGTCTTGTAAATTTCCCCTTCATTACTCCTTGTGGCTTCAGACAATGGGGTAACACTTTGTGTGTGCATAGCATCAATAGACAGTGTGTTTTGCACCATATTCTGTGTCCCATGTTTAAGGTCATTGGTTAAGGTTATGCAGACTCTGTGTTTTGTCCCAAATTACTGCTAAACCTCTGCAGATGATAAGATGAAACTTTGTGCATATGTATATAGCAATAGACGGTGTATCACATGTTAATTCAAGGTCACAGGTTAAGCTTGTTATTAACACACCTGAGCCGAAAGATCAAAGATTAACTATTGGAATCACTGTTTGCCCGTCCTCCATTCATATTCCTTCGTTAACTTTTAACCTATTAACAGAAATCACATCAAGTCCCGTAACACATGTCCTGTCGGGTCGCATCCCATAGCACATTTGTTCATGTTGCCTAGAGTAACATGTTTTTTTACTTGCATTTCTCAAATAGTTATGGATGGGTTGTTCCCACACTTCATATACACATAACAACTTATGACCTTATGTCCCTCTATATCACCCATTGTTGATTACCTAATTTATTACAGAATAATGGCTCTTTCTTTGACTTAGAATTTTCCAAGTGAGGGTATTCATCACCAGTGGTAGTTCTAGTTTGACCAAACTTCATAAGGATATCCCTGGATGACTGGCTTTCAAGTTTGTTAAATTAGGTCAACATGACATCCAAGATGGTCGGCATTACTATAAATGGTTGAAATTCTTCTCAGGAATGACTGAACAGATTTTGACCGAACAGATTTCAGACTTGTAAATATGATACACAAATGTTCACCGTCTTCAGATAATATTTTGCAAGCAACGTCCTTGTTTTTAAGGTCAAGGTCATGCTAAGGCTTTCATAGTTATTGCTGTAATGTTGTATCCATGCTTCATATATAGCTTCTTTATTTATCATTTGATTCCAACTATACTATTTTTTTCTCCATGAGACGGATGTGTTGCAATTGTAATTCTTCTTGTTAATATGTATATGGTTTTGTCTCATTAGTTTTGTTATTATGTTATTCATTTATAGTACAATCTGTTTCCAGCATATTATTAGAATACATTATACAATAAACAGACCCTCCATTGGATGCCTGTTGAGTACATTATACCATAAACAGACACTCCATTGGATGCCTGTGGAGTACTATTGATAAAAAGCAAACCGGCAGACAAAAAAATGCATGTATATTTATACCGTATTTCTATATAGCGTACTAGTTGGCTGAATCTGCCGGGTATATGGCACCTGATGCAGTGGATGATGATGATGTTGGGATTCTGGTGTTGCTCTCCCGAAACAGAAAAAGATTCGCAGTTTCTTCCCTGAGACTTGGTTGTGGGATGTATTTTTCTAGAATACATTATACAATAAAACAGCCCACCATTGGATGCCTATGGAGTAGTTTTAATAAAAAGCAAACCAGTAGACGAAAACCACTGCTTGTATGTGTATACCGTATATGATTTCAAAGTTTGTTCTATACAGCATACTATTCATATGGAGTGGGATCTGAAGCTGTATATGACGGGCCATCAGATGTTGTGTCTGATGATGAAGGCGATGGTGTTGCGCCTTCGAAGGAGAATAAGATTCGCAGTTTCTTCCCTGAGACTTGGTTGTGGGATGTATTTCAGTTACGGTCTGTAATTCCAATTTAGTATCTCCATAGAGATGAGGTTTTCTAACATGAATCAGAATGGAGATAATCTTTTCCGGCATTGATTGAAAGTTATACACATGTATTCGGATCAGTATTCACGTAATTCAAAAAAGTTTAATGTCTAATAATGTTATGCATGTTTGGAAGGTTTAAGTACATTACCAATTTTGCCACACGTAAATATCACATGAATCTTATATGAGAATGCAGTCATATGTTTATTATATGTTGTAGTCAGTTTATATAAATATGTGACTGTTTTATATTCTTTTAAAAAGTCAAGTTTGTTACGATAAGTACCTTTAACTATAGAATAGGAAGTGTACCTTTAACTATTTTCTTCCAAATGCCAAGAAGGTAGCTATGATTTAGGCGGTAAAATTATACAACCAATACATTTGAAGTATTATGAACTGGTCATTGTAAGCCCCGTGTGGTTGCCGGGGCCCCCGTTTGGTCACGGGGCAAAGAATACGGCCACTGCAGATCCCTTTGGAGGGGTAGGCAGAGGGGTAGAATCCCCCCAAATTCATGTTCATTTTATCATTTTTTGTTCATGTTCATTAAAGGTCTTCATCATGATCCCTGCATTGTTTCAGGTGCTATCTCGCTCACATCAAAAGAGCAGTGGCAGAAAAACAATAACGTGGCTCCAGCGTAAATGGAGTTTCTACGACAGAATTTGCAGCAACTCTGCAGTTCAGGGTAAGAAGGTTCTAGGCCCATTTTCCATATTTTATCTCGATGTACATGGAAGATGAGCCTGGCATGTTCATGCCTTTTAGGCGCCATATAACCTTTTCATTTGTTGGTGTGCCTTAAAACCCCAATTCAATTGTAATTGGTCCAATCACAATTAGGTTACTCTTCAATACGCATATCTCTTGAATACGCATATCGCACTGGTCACAGTTAAAGGCATACTTCTCATAATACAGTTAAAGGTACACTTCCTTCTGCTATATAAGGTTAAAGGTACCTCTACTATAGTTACAGGTACTTATCGTAACAAACTTTACTATTTAAAAGAGTGTAAAGCAATTACATATTTAGATAAAACTGACTACCACATGGTATAATGGATAGGTCCAACATTTAGTTTACAGCTCCGCCCTCTATTGTTCCTGGGTCAAGTTCCCTCAAAAATTGGCAATGTGATCTATTGTATTTTAGAGTTATTTGTGGGACAACATCATTCTGCTTTTGGTACAGGTGTAAATATCGATTGAATTTTTAATTGCTTAAATCTCTTGTGGATATTAGCTTGATTGACTTATCGGAACTATGTATTGGCAGTTTACCTTTGTAGCGGTTTGGAGGTCGGGAAGGCAGTGAGAATGTATGAATAGTCAAGAGTAGGTTATTATTTTTACGGAATGTTTTTATTATAAACAACAAAATTGCTCGTAAACAAAATTGCTTCAATATATTTCAATAATAACATTCGCATTTCCTTCCGTGAGGCTATTACGTGGTCCGAGTATTAACTTTCATACCCCATCCAACCCCTTCTCCAAGAAGTGAAAACGGGGTTGGCTGGGGTATGAAATAAAACCTTAATTTCGGCTTAAAAATATTGCATATTGCGAAATTAAAGCATTTAATAGGTAATTTTAATCAGGATATCACATTTTTTTAATAACAAATGTTTTTAAACGTGTTTTATTGTCGAAATATCCGTTATAAAATCCTGCTAATATTAGCTTTCCATTGCTTAATGGCGTTAAAGCGGGACCACGTAATGTGTTTTGATTTCCACAAAATTGGATATGAAGGTTTCATTCAGTAATGCTGTGTTGTCCGGTAACATAAAAAAAGCAATTTCTCTCAGCTTCTAACTGCTGGATGTGGATCAGATATTTAAAAAATATGGGTGACATCGGGGGAATACATTTGGTTACTTTTCCATGCAAGCTTGACATGCTGCCTGTGGCCAGTCTTCCTAGTTGAGAAAATATCACATGATCATGGATGATTGTATTATACAGAGCTGTAGATAATTTTTGACTGCAGTAAGTAATTTACTCATTAGGTTCAAAATTAATGAGGAACAAGGAACACAGAGTAAAAAACATTTTTACCTTGACTCTTTTGAAGAAAAAAAAGCTTTGTCATCACAAATTAAGAAGAATTATGCCTTTCAACTCATTTTCCCAACCATTCTTCAAAATATTCTTAGACTAAATGAGCTCAAGTACTCAAATTTCGGTCACAAATATTCTCAGGACCTTCAAAGATAAACAATCGTATGAAGTTGCAATTGAATAGTTTTTATCATATTTATAAATAGCAGCTTCTAATGAATGTTTTTAGAAATATTTGTGATTGAAATTTACATACTTGGGCGTAAGTCTAAGAATATTCTCAAGAATGGTTGGTGAATTCAAGACCAGGCTTCAAAAGTCTAGCGTCTCCTGAGAGGCGGTGCTGCTTGTTCAATGGGTCATGCTTACATAACGGATAAGAATACATTTAATACTTTTAAAAAGAAACACTGTATAACATTTGTTCTTAATATTAGACCGATGCTTAGAACAGTTTTCATTATAAACTGTTCCACAAAAGTTTAGAGTAATTTAATCAGTTAATGAGTAAAAATACTCAGCTTATCTGCATTAAATTAAATTACTAAAGCAGTTGTTGTGGTCAATCTTTGTGGCTATGAAGCAGAATACTGCTTAAACTGGTGCTGGGGGCGTGAGAGGTGTTGCCGCTTATATTACCTCTCATGATCAGACTCAATAAAACCGACACTTTTCTCTCTTGTTGTGTTTGTAGCTTCCAAGGGATCCTGTTTTCAGTATTTATTCATAAATAAAAATTCAGTCCAAAAGTAAAGTGTTTATACATGTTCTACTCTTTAAGCTATATAGTCACTAAATTGTCTGTTAAATTTGATAGTCCTGCCCTCTCTTGTTCTCTTTACAACTGATGTCTCTTTTACGATGCAACCAATGTCTTCATCACTGGGTATGTTATCGTCGTCCACTTCTGAAGCAATTTCCCGATTTCTGTAATGATATGTGTCTATCATAATCTGTAAGTTTCTTCTTTGAAAATAACTGAGTCCATGTTTGTTTCAAATTGTTTTGATTCCAGCACTTGACAGATGACACCTACACACTGCTTGTACAGGAGACCCATGTTGTCTTCACTTGACTGATGACACCTACACACTGCTTGTACAGGAGACCCATGTTGTCTTCACTTGACAGACGACACCTACACACTGCTTGTACAGGAGACCCACGTTGTCTTCACTTGACAGACGACACCTACACACTGCTTGTACAGGAGGCCCATGTTGTCTTCACTTGACAGACGACACCTACACACTGCTTGTACAGGAGACCCACGTTGTCTTCACTTGACAGACGACACCTACACACTGCTTGTACAGGAGACCCACGTTGTCTTCACTTGACAGATGACACCTACACACTGCTTGTACAGGAGACCCATGTTGTCTTCACTTGACTGATGACACCTACACACTGCTTGTACAGGAGACCCACGTTGTCTTCACTTGACAGACGACACCTACACACTGCTTGTACAGGAGACCCACGTTGTCTTCACTTGACAGATGACACCTACACACTGCTTGTACAGGAGGCCCATGTTGTCTTCACTTGACTGATGACACCTACACACTGCTTGTACAGGAGGCCCATGTTGTCTTCACTTGACAGATGACACCTACACACTGCTTGTACAGGAGGCCCATGTTGTCTTCACTTGACGGATGACACCTACACACTGCTTGTACAGGAGGCCCATGTTGTCTTCACTTGACAGATGACACCTACACACTGCTTGTACAGGAGGCCCATGTTGTCTTCACTTGACAGACGACACCTACACACTGCTTGTACAGGAGGCCCATGTTGTCTTCACTTGACGGATGACACCTACACACTGCTTGTACAGGAGGCCCATGTTGTCTTCACTTGACAGACGACACCTACACACTGCTTGTACAGGAGACCCATGTTGTCTTCACTTGACAGACGACACCTACACACTGCTTGTACAGGAGACCCATGTTGTCTTCACTTGACAGATGACACCTACACACTGCTTGTACAGGAGACCCATGTTGTCTTCACTTGACAGAAGACACCTACACACTGCTTGTACAGGAGGGCCCATGTTGTCTTCACTTGACAGACGACACCTTCACACTGCTTGTACAGGAGACCCATGTTGTCTTCACTTGACAGTCGACACCTACACACTGCTTGTACAGGAGGCCCATGTTGTCTTCACTTGACAGTCGACACCTACACACTGCTTGTACAGGAGACCCATGTTGTCTTCACTTGACAGTCGACACCTACACACTGCTTGTACAGGAGAACCAATTTTGTCTTCACTTGACAGTCAACACCTACACACTGCTTGTACAGGAGAACCAATTTTGTCTTCACTTGACAGTCAACACCTACACACTGCTTGTACAGGAGACCCATGTTGTCTTCACTTGACAGATGACACCTACACACTGCTTGTACAGGAGACCCATGTTGTCTTCACTTGACAGTCGACACCTACACACTGCTTGTACAGGAGGCCCATGTTGTCTTCACTTGACAGTCGACACCTACACACTGCTTGTACAGGAGACCCATGTTGTCTTCACTTGACAGTCGACACCTACACACTGCTTGTACAGGAGAACCAATTTTGTCTTCACTTGACAGTCGACACCTACACACTGCTTGTACAGGAGAACCAATTTTGTCTTCACTTGACAGTCAACACCTACGCACTGCTTGTACAGGAGACCCATGTTGTCTTCACTTGACAGGTGACACCTACACACTGCTTGTACAGGAGACCCATGTTGTCTTCACTTGACAGATGACACCTACACACTGCTTGTACAGGAGACCCATGTTGTCTTCACTTGACAGACGACACCTACACGCCGCTTGTACAGGAGACCCATGTTGTCTTCACTTGACAGACGACACCTACACGCCGCTTGTACAGGAGACCCATGTTGTCTTCACTTGACAGACGACACCTACACGCCGCTTGTACAGGAGACCCATGTTGTCTTCACTTGACAGTCGACACCTACACACTGCTTGTACAGGAGACCCATGTTGTCTTCACTTGACAGTCGACACCTACACACTGCTTGTACAGGAGAACCAATTTTGTCTTCACTTGACAGTCAACACCTACACACTGCTTGTACAGGAGAACCAATTTTGTCTTCACTTGACAGTCAACACCTACACACTGCTTGTACAGGAGACCCATGTTGTCTTCACTTGACAGATGACACCTACACACTGCTTGTACAGGAGACCCATGTTGGCTTCACTTGACAGTCGACACCTACACACTGCTTGTACAGGAGGCCCATGTTGTCTTCACTTGACAGTCGACACCTACACACTGCTTGTACAGGAGACCCATGTTGTCTTCACTTGACAGTCGACACCTACACACTGCTTGTACAGGAGAACCAATTTTGTCTTCACTTGACAGTCGACACCTACACACTGCTTGTACAGGAGAACCAATTTTGTCTTCACTTGACAGTCAACACCTACACACTGCTTGTACAGGAGACCCATGTTGTCTTCACTTGACAGGTGACACCTACACACTGCTTGTACAGGAGACCCATGTTGTCTTCACTTGACAGATGACACCTACACACTGCTTGTACAGGAGAACCAATTTTGTCTTCACTTGACAGTCGACACCTACACACTGCTTGTACAGGAGAACCAATTTTGTCTTCACTTGACAGTCAACACCTACACACTGCTTGTACAGGAGACCCATGTTGTCTTCACTTGACAGGTGACACCTACACACTGCTTGTACAGGAGACCCATGTTGTCTTCACTTGACAGATGACACCTACACACTGCTTGTACAGGAGACCCATGTTGTCTTCACTTGACAGACGACACCTACACGCTGCTTGTACAGGAGACCCATGTTGTCTTCACTTGACAGACGACACCTACACGCCGCTTGTACAGGAGACCCATGTTGTCTTCACTTGACAGACGACACCTACACGCCGCTTGTACAGGAGACCCATGTTGTCTTCACTTGACAGACGACACCTACACGCCGCTTGTACAGGAGACCCATGTTGTCTTCACTTGACAGACGACACCTACACACTGCTTGTACAGGAGACCCATGTTGTCTTCACGGCAGTCGTACACACAATAGTCAACCTATCTGTTCTTGAATGTTAAATGACAGTCAATCACTTGCATGGATTTTGAACGGTCAGATCTCTGAAGTTAACAGGATTTGGTAAGGCTCACTGTAGTTGGTATACTTGTTCAGCGGTAGAGTTCCGGGTTTGTCCTTGGTTCAAGTATTTCTGATTGTATTTTGCCTCAATTTCTGACCATGTTCAATTCTCCAGCTCCTCATCTTTAGAATCTTTGGATAGTTTTTGTGACTCGGGACATGACAGAAACTCTAGATCCGGAACAGAAATATGACCGCCGGGTGCAGGGTTGTGCGATCGTCTGTGTGTGAAGTACCGGAATCCACAGTCTGTTAGTTACTTCATATTCTTCTTTAAGATGCTGGCAAAGAGGCCAGTTAACTTCCAGGACATCGGGCATTGGGTTTGCATTAGTATGATATTATATTCAAACAACATGTTTGAGTATTATTGATTCATTGAAGTTATTTTAGTGTCAAGACACTTTTTTCAGTCTTATACAAAATAATTAAGTATAAAACAAGCTAAAATTCAACAGCTTATTACCCAAAAAAAAAAACGTCAACCCATCTTACTAATTCAAAGTTCTGTGTGCTCCCAACCGAGCTAATAAAATCTTATTTTACCACCATTCTATTAATATAATGGGATCTATACGTATAGAACCGAAATTTTAATGCAAAGTTGATTTTTGGATGTTGATTTGCAAATGCAAACACAACTCTTTTATGAGTAATAGAATCTAACACCAATAAAAACGAAATCAAGAAAACGGATATTTAGGTAATAAAACCTAATAACGATACCCTGACTATTTTATGTATACAACGGGTCCAAACTATACAAAACTTCATTGTCATTATTAGAAAACGACTTCAAGTTATCCCACTCCACCTGCGTGTCTGCCATCAGAAATCTACAATTTGGATACTCAAATGTCTTTAGAAAAGCATTTTAATGTAATCTTTACTGTATAGTCTTCAACGCCATGAAAAGAAATTCACGAAGGAATGCCGTACTCAACCAGAATGAGCTTTTTGAGTTGTGCGAGCTCTGTTAACTGCTTCTGAGACCTCTGTTAACTGCTTCTGAGACACATAGTCCAAATCTTCGCATTTCGGGATGAAAACCCGAAATGTGAGATGACAAGAAGCCTCAATAAACATGGTTCAGCTTGAGATGTGTAAACGATGTTTTCTGTGTTTTTTTTGGCGCTACTGTAACATTTGTAACAAATGGAGGTTTTCAATTAAAGTTGCTATCCTGCCAAATAACGGCAACAGTACACTACATAACCTGTTATCACAAAACTCAATCCAGGTGGTCAGGTCATATAATAATGTATATATGTCAACTAAAAGTTTAGGATTTTTCACGGGTTTTAAAAATACACATGATTGAATATACTTAAAATGAATTATGAATTGGTAACTCTTAATACAGCGCTCCAGATTTGGGGTTTGGCATGGCTGGTTAAAACCTTTTTTATTGTGTCTATAGAGTTTAGATATTCAAAAATGATGTTATATATATAATTATTTACCTCGTCGTCAGTAGATTTAGAAACAGTGTATATAATTATGTTGTAAAGTTTGACTGTTGTTGGCGGGATAGCTACTTCAAGGGAGAAACTGTGTAATATTACATGTAGGCTAATGTAGGTACACTAGGCGGGATGTTTTGTTTTAAAGCAGCCTGAGTTCAGCCTGTGCTGGGATGCAGTTTCGTATTCATATATTTTATCGAAACTGATCGTATTTACTGATTTAAACTTGCTTTAAATAAATTTCCATTCTGTTAATCTCGTCCAAGTCCAAAATACTATAGTTTGCTTTCCATGTATCACACCTCTCCATCCGGAATACTCTTTAAATCAGTCTGAATTCGGCGTCCGAAAAGGGGGTTTCACCCTCCAAACTGGGTATGCCATAGTATTTTAAAATAAATACAAATTTTTGGTCATTAACCCTTAACCAACTTATTAAAAAAGCACAACTATAATAGCCTTTGCGTCTATTGTACACCCAGATCAGCCTGCGAGTAACTCCGCTTTGTCACTTAAATGGAATGGTCTTAATTCAGAGAAAGAACAGTCCATTATATATATGTAGCGGTTAAGGGTTAAATACAGAAATTATCTACTTACCAACTTTAGACCCTTTCCGCTTGATATAATGTTGCTTTCTTTCCCTGTAGGCGGATTCATGCGCTCAGGAGTTGGAGGTGGATCTGTCAAAGTTAAACGTAAAAAGAAAAAAAAACAGGAAGAACATTTTGTCGATGATACATCAAGAAATGCGGATAAAAATAAAGCAGTGAATATTCGCAGTAACTTCCCTGAGACTTGGTTGTGGGACATTTTGAAATCGGGTCTGTAAAATTGATGTTGCACGGTGCATGAGAAAATCTTTTCCAGCAAAAAATGGAATGTAGTTAAAACCTTATCACCATTAAGAAAAAAAAGATGTTCCATTTTCCGTCTCACTGCATAAAAGCCCCTTTCTCTGCCACCTATGGTATGGCCCCCTTTCCCCACTACCATATTTTTCCCCACCATTGCCTCCACCTTCCCACTACTTTGCTCTCCTGACCCCAAATCACCTTCACCAATTCCCCTCCATATTTCAGTCTTTCCTATACACTCCCTCAGAGGCTCACTAAAATTTCATGATTTTCCAACTGATTTATTTCCTCACCAACACCACTGGGTTTCTTTGGTGTCTGGACCTTAGGCAAGACACGTCTTATCTGTCTTGCAAGACGTAAACCAGTCGGTCCCATTATCGGAGTCTATCCTCTGAGTGTGTTTAATGAACCATAGGAATCTATTCGTCAGTAAGAGTGGGAGGTGGTTCCCTGATTCCTATGTATACTTCCGCTATCTCTGACGCTCAAAATCAGCCAAAGCCGTTAAACAAAAATTCAGTTCTTCTTATTTGACGATCCAGATTACTGAAAGTTCTGATTTGATCATTGAGTATTGATATGGAGTACTATTAATAAAAAGGAAACCAGCTGCTGAAAAACCTGCATGTATATTTATACTTTAAATTTCTATATAGCAGCATACTATAGGGGTTATTTATTGGGACCTGAGTCTGGCTAATCAGCACCTGGAGCTGTGTTTGATGTGGCGTTTGCTGTTGTGGATGATGATGATATAGGCGATGGTGTTGTGCTTCCAAAAGAGAATAAGATTCACGGTTTCTTCCCCGAGACTTGGTTGTGGGATGTATTTCAATTACGGTCCGTGAAATTCCAATTTAGCATCTCTACAGAGATGAGGCTTTCCAACATGAATCAGAAGGGAGATAATCTATCCGGCATTGATTAAACGTTATACACATGTATTTGGATTGGTATTCGCGGTAATTGAGAAAGGTTTCACTAGTTTTATGTGTGTTTGAAAGGTTAAGCAGGGTAGGTAATTTTGCTGCACGTAGGTATCACATGGTTAAAATTAATACAGCTTGTATCTGATGATCCAGATTATTGAATAGACTGGTGTACTGGAGGAAATTTTTATATATGCATTATGTAGTTGTGTTTATGGTCAGTATTACTGGTACTTATGATTAGATGGTCAGTGATATTTTTGGTTGTGAATTAATAGTCGGGGTTACTGGTAGTTATGATTTAATGGTCCAGGTTACTGGTAGTTATGATTTAATTATTAGGGTTACTGTTAGTTATAATTTAATGGTCCAGGTTACTGGTAGTTATGATTTAATTATCAGGGTTACTGTTAGTTACAATTTAATGGTCCAGGTTGCTGGTAATTATGATTTGATGGTCATTATTATTGATAGTTATGAGTTAATGGTCCAGGTTACTCGTAGTTATGATTTGATGTTAAATATTACTGATAGTTATAATATTATCGTCAATATTACTGGTAATTATGATTTAATGGCCCAGGTTACTGGTAGTTACGATTTGATGGTCAATATTACTGATAGTTATGATTTAATGGTCAATATTACTGGTAGTTATGATTTAATGGTCAACATAACTGGTAATTATGATTTAATGGCCCAGGTTATAGTGCTAATTATGATTTGATGGTCAATATTACTGGTAGTTATGATTTAATGGTCATTCTAACATGACCTCCGCAGTCTTTTATATACACAAAGAAGAGAGACAGCTGTATGTTATTCTACGATAAAATGCAGCTGTTCCATTAATTCCCCGCGTATATTTCATCCGTTGGAAGCGCCACGTTACATGACGTCACTTGGTAAATATACGTGACGAAGACAAACTCAACAGTAATTTTAATGAAATGTTAATTACAACAAACTTGCCATGCTCCCAAACCGTGCACACCCCCGATATAAACCCATCATATGCATCAGTACATATAACATTTATAAGCATCTTGAACAATCTGAGAACGTTTGACGTCGTACAGCGCAAGCTACGTAAGCAATGACTTACGTGTTTGTCACGTGATTACTAGTGTATTGAAAAGCAGAACTTTGCATACGGGGGTGCCCAATGGAACAGCCTGTAAACATAGCAGCCTGATTACCTTGACCTCCGAGATAATATATAGTGCGAAAACAATGGGGTTATTGTTGTGTTAGAATCAAAATAATAAATATGTACCTGTATTTTATTGGTGAATAAAATACAGTAAGTCATTCGGATGCGAGTAATAAAATCACTCTTGCTAACGCACTTGTGATTTAATTACTATGCATCCGAACTCCTATTAATTACTATGCATCCGAACTCCTAACTGTATTTTATTCACCGATAAAAGACAGGTACATATTTATTATTTCTTAAATATTACTGGTAGTTATGATTTAATGGTCAATATTACTGGTACTTATGATTTAATGGCACATGTTACTGGTAGTTATGATTTGGTGTTCAATATTACTGGTACTTATGATTTAATGGCCCATATTACTGGTAGTTATGATTTAAATGGTCAGTATTACTGGTAGTTAAGATTTAATGGCCAATATTACTGGTAGTTCTGATTTAATGGCCCATTTTACTGGTAGTTATGATTTAATGGTCAATATTACTGGTACTTCTGATTTAATGGTCAGTATTACTGGTAGCTCTAATTTAATGGCCCATATTACTGGTAGTTATGATTTGATGGTCAATATTACTGGTACTTCTAATTTAATGGTCAATATTACTGGTAGTTCTGATTAAATGGCCAATATAACTGGTAGTTATGATTTGATGATACAGGTTACTATGATAGCCCTGTACCAATGCCAATGATAGGAAATCAAGGTCCTATGGGCATGACAGATGATATTGAAGTCCAACAAATGAGTCCTGGAACCACAGAAGCACAAACCGCTCCTGTCGAACAAATAAGAAGCTTTTTTCCGGAGACTTGGTTGTGGGATATGTTTAAAGTTGGGTTAGTACAAACAAACAAGATGCATGCATATAACCAGTAACTGACTGATGGAATGAAATGTCTGCTTTTTGCTTTATTAATGTCTTTGTTCACATCCTTGCTTGCTGGATTGGGACACCACCAACAACCACAATTATGCTCACAATTCATCTTTTATATCTTTTACACTACCAAGCTTACATTATCATCTTTTTGTGCTGCCTCCAGATTTTTACAGAACTGGTGTACGTGGGCCTGCAGAGAATTCGAGATCAATTCCTGTGTCATTAAGTGCTGAAAGATCTGAAACTGTAGAGACTTCACAAATCGTGAACAAAGAGGCTAAGACAGTTGGAAACATTCGGAGCTTTTTCCCTGAAACTTGGTTGTGGGATATGTATGGTATTGGGTTAGTATTGGCAAGATGCATGCTGTACTGTAAGCTGCAACACTGCTTTGTGCATTAATTGTTATCGTTCTTTAATCAGGCTTTTGCTAAATGTGAAAACAAAGCAACAAGCTGCAGCTGTATGAATTTGATTCTGTGTCTTGCACATCACATAGCTTACAGGGTCATACTTCCGTGCTTTCTCCTGATTAGGAGTTCTAATGGTTGGCGAGGGGTGTGTTTTTCTGTTGCGAAAAACTTGCTAAAGCAGTCACTTCTGCATTTGAGTGTAGTCTGCTCTTCCTTAACAAATTCCTATCTGTACACCAACTTTTAAATTGGTGCGACCTACTTTGAAATATAGGTTATGTCTGGATTTCGGTATCACGATTTCCTTGTACAGGATATGAACACAACTTCTTCAGTGTGAACATTTTGTAGATCTGACAAACAAAGGTGACATCAGGTTTCTTTACAAATCCTACAGCATTCTTTCGGATTTATTCCATTACAGTAAAGATCTCGCTATCTTTGCAGGGAATATGAAACTTCATAAGTATTTTTGTCTCATCAACCTGACGTGGTCTACAACTTTTGCATTGTGTGACCTACTTTCTTTAAGTTTCATCCATTTTTGTGCATATCCAGTATCTCATTTTCAGTGTGAAGGTTTAATGACTCGACATTGTGTGCCAAATTTTGCATTATAGTCTGATATGCATGTGTCGTGCATTTTATGTGGGGATGATATATTAAGATCTCTTTGCACGTTTCATTGCGTGTAAAATAAACAGTTAAATAATTTGGTTTTATTTCTCGATTACTGATTTATTTCCTTGGCCTGTTTCTGCTTTCATTGACTTTGTTACAGAAAAAAATTCAACAATACACAAAATGTCTAGTTGACAGTTATACCTCCCCGCAAAGTGGGGTGGTGTGTCCTGGAATCACCTTGTCCGTCCGTCTGTCTATCTGTAGATAAAATTCTTGTCCGGGCTATTTCTCAGAACTCCTTCTTAGAATTTCACGAAACCTTCTAGGAAGTATCAGTATCGAGTGGACATGCGCATACTATCCTGACGTTCCGTTTCGATAATTTTCCACTGAGTTATGGCCCTTTGTATTTCTTATATCTGTCCATAGACACAATTCTGGTCCGGGCTATTTCTCAATAACTCTTTTTTTAGAATTTTTGAGAAACTTGCTGGGAAGTATCAATATCGAGTGAACATGCGCATACTATCATGACGTTCCGGTTTGATAATTTTCCACTGAGTTATGGCCCTATGTATTTTTAATACTTGGTAGTCAAATAGAAAATTCTTGTTCGGGCTATTTCTCTAAAATCTCATATTATAATTTTGTGAAACTTGCTACAAAGCATCAATATTAAGTGGAGATGCGCATATTATTGTGACATTCCGGTTCGATAATTTTCCACTGAGTTATGGCCCTTTGTATTTTTAATATATATATATATAATACAAAATACTTGTCCGGGCTATTTCTCTAAAACTCCTTGTTAGAATTTATTGAAACTTGCTAGGAAGTATCAATATGAAGTGAAGATGTGCATACTGGAGATGTGCATACTGTCATGACGTTCCGGTTCAATAATTTTCCACTGAGTTATGGCCCTTTGTATTTTTAATGCATTTCATACTTGGTAGGTTACATTGCACCATTGATTTTCCTTCTTTGTTTTATATAGGACGAATGTATATCAAGAGATAAAAAACGCGCATTTTTCTCCGTAGAAAATTTTAAAACACATATCAATCAAACGATCGAGCGTCCGCCAATATAAAAATGCAATAAAAACAGGGGGTCATGTATCATATAAGAACAAGCCAATCTGTTGAATGACGTCACGTTCTATTTTGACACGTCACAGATAGATTTACCCCATTTCTACTTTCGCTTTACTGTCTATGTCAATTATAATTAAATATCTCAAACAAACACTAATCAATGTTCACAATACATCATTTGGCTGAATTATAGGTAAAAATAACAAAAAGCAATCAAAAGCATGTATTTTGTATCACTAGTAAGGCAGGGAAACGTTTTTTATTAGGCACTATTTGACTATACACCACGGAAGCATAAACGCAATGGTGCAATGTAACCTTAAAGAGAAGCACACAAAGTTCATAATTTTTAAATGTAAAGTTTCTATATTCTCAGCTATATATCACGCTCAAAACTGCATAATTTATGCAAATCGAACAAGCATTGACCGAGATATGGACATTTGAAGATGCATAGAAAAAGTTGAAATTGACCAAATTCAGCGACTTTTTTCTTTAGTTTTACACTATTTGAATTGTCATATGAAATAACATTTCTTGGCAATATACTTGACAAATGTGACAAATTATCAAAATAATTCAATAAACATCAATAAAACATGCATTTTAGTAACCAGCAGGACTTTGCATATGTACAATATTCAGATTTGCACACCAAAACGTGTTTTCTTAGTAAAATTCCATCAATTTGTGGGATATTGTCTACTTTTAGTTGTGTATACACGCTCAAACATGCCACAAATTCCACTGAAATCGAAATTGATAATAGCCGTATGCTACCAAGTCAGTGTTTTCATGTATATTAATAATAGTTTACAAGTTAAACCCTTCTTAAACTGTTCACAATATCCTATTTTTGGGGGGTAGGGGAAAGATTTAGTGGTGGCAAACCTACCAAACTTTTTTTTTTTGAAGCTAAAGTTTTGAAAACATGTTCCACAAACAGCAGCCTACATTTCCATACCAAAGAATTAAACTTCAATTAAAGAAGTAGCCCAGGCACGCCATTTTAAGACCCACAAAAAGCTGAAACTCATATTACGGTTGTTAGACACGAAAACTGACTAAATATACTCAAAACCGACATAAAAGCACATGCAGTGTCTGTTTCAGAGCTCTGCTCATCTGAAATTCGACTTTAAGTACGAATCCAAGAGAAATCGATTTATCCCATTTAGCTCTCTTTAGGTTACATTGCACCATTGATTTTCCTTCTTTGTTTTATATAGGACGAATGTATATCAAGAGATAAAAAACGCACATTTTTCTCCGTAGAAAATTTTAAAACACATATCAATCAAACGATCGAGCGTCCGCCAATATAAAAATGCAATAAAAACAGGGGGTCATGTATCATATAAGAACAAGCCAATCTGTTGAATGACGTCACGTTCTATTTTGACACGTCACAGATAGATTTACCCCATTTCTACTTTCGCTTTACTGTCTATGTCAATTATAATTAAATATCTCAAACAAACACTAATTAATGTTCACAATACATCATTTGGCTGAATTATAGGTAATAATAACAAAAAGCAATCAAAAGCATGTATTTTGTATCACTAGTAAGGCAGGGAAACGTTTTTTATTAGGCACTATTGGACTATACACCACGGAAGCATAAACGCAATGGTGCAATGTAACCTTGGTAGTCAAATAGAAAATTCTTGTTCGGGCTATTTCTCTAAAACCCCATGTTATAATTTCGTGAAACTTGCTACAAAGCATCAATATAAAGTAGAGAAGCACATATTATCGTGATGTTCCAGTTCGATAATTTTCCACTCAGTTATGGCCCTTTGTATTTTTAATGCATTTCATACTTGGTAGTCAAATAGAAAATGTATCTTATAGGAACAAAGTCTGTATCTTATAGGAACAAAGTCTTGTATGTTTACCCACCCCCCCCAACAAGTTGCCAGCGAGGGGTATTTGTCTGCCTCCGGCGACAGTTGTAGTTGTACATCTGTTGTTTTTTTTTTAAAGGATTCCATTTGTTAAACCTAGCTGTGATTGTCTATGAGGAAATTAAGCATGATCCCTTTCTGGTTGCCTAGCAATGCTTGTCAGGAACAATATGCTGCAGTAGCTTATTTCGCCTTAAAATCTGCCTGATGTATATACGACAGGTGTTCAACTTATAAAGTAACACTTTCATTTTGTACCTGATTCAAACATCTTGACATGCTCGCCGAATATGTTCATTTTAATGTCAAGTGTAATTTTTCTTTCTATATAAAACATTATGACATTAACTATTATGTGATTCCTAATTTTGCCGCATCCGTATTTTTGAAAAATGGTAAAGAATGACATTTTGAAGCAAATATCTTCAATTATAAAAAGTACTACAAAACAAATTTAAAAACAAATGCTTGCAATTTGTCGTTTAAGGTAATAGTAGTCTGATATGTCCATGGGTGAACGTAAAAATAATGAAATATGACTTTTTTTGCTATTTGTCAGTTTTCACGATTTCAGCGAAAATTAACCTGAACTAAAACTTTGAAAATTATTAAATCTATAAAAACTTCCTAGTTCGAAACATTGTTATGCTATAAAAAATAAGTTTCGTTACTTTCTTATAAGAAAGGAAATGAAAAAATAAATAACTAAGATTTAGTGGCAAAACACACACATTTGCAAATAATGATGAAAAAAATATAAACTGTTGCAAATAATGATGAAAAAAATATAAACTTTGACCAAAATATATCTTTATATGGTATGTGATAATACAGCGACAATAACTTTAATTTTTTGTCTCATTAAATATGAATAAAATCCTTATTTTGGTAAATTTTGGTAAATTTACAAAATCATCGGTACCATACTTTAAGCAAACTCTCATATAATTTTTCAATTTCTTAAAATTTCGGTAAAATTCGAACTTTTAATTCAACATTTATATTTTTGACATAAAATAAAACATACGATCATATTTAAATTTCAACCACCGTTTTAAACAATTATGATATGCATTTAGTGGTTTAAGGTAAAACTCTATGTCAATACAAACATATAGGTTTAAAAATGGAAACTAGTGGCTACCTAATTCAAAATGTAATTTAAAGCTAACCGCGTGAACTTGTAGATTATTTTATAAATGCATATGTTCTAAATAACAGTTTCACAACATTAAATCACGCATGTTTTATGATAACCATTTCTGCTGAAAAATAACATCTTAAACAAAAGTGTTACATTATAAGTTGAACACCTCTCGTATTATGCTTTATTTACTGAAGACATCGTATTCTGTTTTGACAACTTGAAATATGTCAAAAGCATAGCTGATTTATGTTTGTGTGTATACTTGTTAACTGCTGGAAAAGGTTATCTCTACCTATATAAACCTAACTTGAAAGGGATACATGGCAATCCCTTTTTCTAACTAAACTTTTCGAAGAAATGACAAGCTATTAGCTGGACTTCTCAAAGAAATGTCTATGACTATTCTACTCACGACGGCATCTCTGTCGGCATTGCTTAACCGTTTTTGCTGAGGTCAATGTGCACTATCGAATAGATTTTTTTCTTCAATTTTTTTGCTTAACCGTTTTTGCTGAGGTCAATGTGCACTATCGAATAGATTTTTTTCTTCAATTTTTTTGCTTAACCCGTTTTTGCTTAACCGTTTTTGCTAAGGTCATTTGCACTATCGAAAGTTTTTTCTGCAATTTTTTGGCGTAACCGTTTTTGCTGAGGTCAATGTGCACTATCGGATAGTTTTTTTCTTCAATTTTTTTGCTTAACCCATTTTTGCTAAGGTCATTTGCACTATCGAAAGTTTTTTCTGCAATTTTTTTGCCTAACCGTTTTTGCTAAGGTCAAGTGCACTATCGAATAGTTTATTTTCTTCAATTTTTTTTCTTCATAAATAAATAACATCCTCCTCCATTTTTAGCTCTACTGGCCAAAGGCCAGCAGAGCTTATGCGATGGCGATTTGTCCATCGTCCGTCCGTTAACTTTTGTCTTGTTTACGCGATAGGAACTTCATTATTAATCGAATATTTACGAATCTTTGCTGTGTATTTATATCAATGAAAGCTCGGATGAGTTTGAAAACCAGGCAGATTGGATTAGTAACACCAGAATTATGGTCCTTGTTTTGCTGAAAAATGCCATATTAAGCTTTGTGAACACTCTAGCATCTTCATTTATTATTTGATCTTTACCAAATGTTGCCAGATAATGTTAATATCAATGTTTTCATGAACAGTGGAGTTGTGGCCCCTGATTTAGTAAAAAATGCTATATTTTACCTCGTTAATTCGATAGGGCCTTCATCTTTCATCCGATCTTTATGAAACTTTACCAGATTGTTTATATTAATGACATTTCGAACAAGTTCGAAAACCAGTCAGATCGGACTAGTAACAGCGGAGTTATGGCCCTTGATTTAGTTAAAAATGCTATATTTTGCCTCGTTAAGACGATAGGACCTTCATCTTTAATCCGATCTTTACGAAACATTACCAGATTGTTTATATCAATGAAAGCTTGACAAGTTCGAAATCCAGCCAGATTGGATCAGTAACACAGGAGTTATGGCCCTGGCTTTGCTGAAAAAATGCCATTTTCTGCCTTGTGAACACTCTAGCAACTTCATTTATTATTTGATGTTTACCAAATTTTGTCTGATTATTAATATCAATGAAAGTCCGAACAAGTTCGAAAGCCAGCCAGATCGGATTACTTTCTCCAGAGTTATGGCCCTTGATTTGCTGAAAAATGCCATATTCTGCCTTGTGAACACTCTAGCACCTTCATTTATTATTTGATCATTACTAAACTTCCACAGATTGTTAATATCAATGAAAACTTAGAACATTTTGAAAAACAGCCAGATTGGATTAGTAACACTTAAGTTATGGTGCTTGTTTTACTGAAAAGTGCCATTTTCTTCCTTGTGAACACTCTAGCACTTTCATTTATTATTTGATCTTTACCAAACTTGCAAAGATTGGATTAGTAATACCAGAGTTATGGCTCTTGATTTAGTTAAAAAAACAACTGTATTTTTCCTCATTAAGACGGTAGGGCCTTCATTTGGCCGGATTTCAACGAAAGTTTGCAGGGCTGATCAGTATCAAGCCTAGTTGTGCATATCATCAACGTGTTCCGGTTTAATGACTTTAGCAGAGTTGTGGCCCTTTAATGGTTTTAGTACTATTCTCCTGAACCCCTGGCCGAATTTCAATGAAACTTTCAGGGATGATCTGTACCAAATAGTTGTTCATACCTTGTTCCGGCTGTAAGATTTTTTGGCAGAGTTATGGCCCATTATACAAACTTTATCCAGACTAGTTTTCCTGAAACCCTGGCTGGATTTCAGTGAAACTTTGGCAGGAAAAATCAGTACAAAGCCTAGTTGTGCATATCATGTCGTGTTCCCCATCACAGACTCCATATAGCAAGTAGAGTGATACCGGTCCTCTTATAACTCTATATATTGTAATCTAGTTTGGCACAATTATGCCCCTTTCTTTAACTGAAAAGAATTGTATTTGCATGACATTTTAACATAGTTATGCCCCCTTTTCAACTTAGTTGCACAATTAAAAGATAAGACCTCAAAAGCTCTTGCTTTTTAAAACTTGCACTATCCCATTAGTTTTTCAACATAATGCATTTTTACAATCATTAAAATCATTAAAATTAATTATTAAAAAAGTTCAGAGATATTTTTTTTGCAAATCACTAACTGATAATTATATTGCAGCAATGATATATTTAAACCTTTGGTAAAATAACAGAGAAAATTAGAAAATCCAAGATTTTCTGCAAGCAGGTTTAAAGTCAAAATGGTACTGCATTAATAAACCGAACTGCTGATTTTAAGGGTTGATAAAAACCATCAAGATTGCCGTGTGTCCCTTGAATGTACATGTATAAATGCCACAAATATATTGATTATATGGCTCAGTTTAGAACTAAAGAGGCATAAGTAATATTTGTAGCATAATTGTTCAAGTATATGCGATTTATACTGCTTCCCCGATAGTGCAGTATAAATCGCATACGAGAAAAATATGCTATAAATGTTTTGTACCATAGCCATTCAATGGCGGTAATTGACATTTTGATTGACAGGTTGTGTGTAAACATTACAACTACGCACGTGTAAAATTGGGTAGACCATGGTATAACTGCCGAATCTGTCATTTATAGCACGGCTGAAATATATGGGCAGTTATAGCACGGTTTAAGCCCAGACCTTTAGGTTTATGAAAATTATAGAAGCAAGAACAAAGGAAAACCATTAGAGCTATGGTACAAGTATAGGATAGAGCATGAGTTTTGCACGTGTACGGGGAGATAATGCACGAGCGTTAGCGAGTGCATTATCATCTGTACACGTGCAAGACTCATGCTCTATTGTATTTATACCACAATAACTAACATCTGCTGTGTATATCCTCGGGTATTACACGATGCATAGTGTGTATTTAGGCTATTGTGGTATAATCATTGTTACTTGATTTTGTATATACCTGATACAAAGGCTCTACCAGTCTTGACCTGACCCTTCTTGTCTTCTGATTTTCTTTCATGCAGAAGAGGGACTTTAGAAACAGGTTTTGTCTGAGTATACCCTTTGCAAGTTTTCCAAACATTTGTGGTCACAATTTCACATTGTTCTGTTTGTTGATTTGCGCACGTCTGGTTGAAAGATTTTGCGAATACCCTGTGATATCTCACAGGACTTAACGATGTAAGTAATTTTTAGACATCGATCATGGCACAGTGTACAGTTATCAATAAAACATTAAAACGTGACACCTGCACTTAGGCACAGTGTACAGTTATCAATAAAACATTAAAACGTGACACCTGCACTTAGGCACAGTGTACAGTTATCAATAAAACATTAAAACGTGACACCTGCACTTAGGCACAGTGTACAGTTATCAATAAAACATTAAAACGTGACACCTGCACTTAGGCACAGTGTACAGTTATCAATAAAACATTAAACGTGACACCTGCATTTAGGCACAGTGTACAGTTATCAATAAAACATTAAAACGTGACACCTGCACTTAAGAATAATAATAATTTTCAAGAGAAAGTTTCAGCCTTTACTGAACACTCATGATCAAATCGAGAATCCATCATTTTAAAACTACTGCGTGAGTTAAACCATAATATATTTATAACGTTACTCTGGTAAAACTATTCTCCTACTATAGTCTGACTAAAGGAACTATTGTTGATAATCGATGTCTCTTTAATTTGACTGATGGTTTAATATCCAAAGTCAATATCCAGGCATTATTGCATATGCATTTACAAGCTCCGTTTACTTTCAATGTAACAGGAAACGTCGCTATTCGCCCATATTGATGAGTAGTTAAGACATATTGGGTGTAATACTTGTTCGTGATTGGTGCACTTATCAGTTCATGACAAAGAAAGTATGTCACGTGATGTAAACAATGTTGATTTCATTGTGAAAATTCCCATTATGCAATGACAAAATGTTTGTTTCAAATAAATGTTTTTGGTGAAAATTAAATGTTACAACCTATGAGATTCTCTCTAATTTAACAGTGTGTATGCAATAAAAAGCTTTTAAGATTCATATTGGGATATATGCACTCGTTCTTTTGTGCATAAATATTGCTCTCCTAAAGTCGCGCAATATTAATACGCGAAAGAAAATATCCCAGGATAAATCTAATAACCTATATATATACATCTAGTTTGAAGAAGGTGTGGTGTAAGATTGGTAGAGTGCTAACAGGCTTTCATTTTACAAAAATTAATTTAAAATTGTATAATATTTTTTCTTTTGTAATTTACACTATTGAACTTATCATTTATTGCAACAACTTCCATATTTAAATTAAATGATTGAAGTTGTTACACCAATAAAACACTATATGCTAATTATCACGTTTTATTATGAGGGAGTTCAGCCACGCTAAACATTTTTATGCTCTACAACAGAGATGACGGCCAGGTGATGGTGCCTACAAAAATACCGGACACAATCACGGAATGGGTTGGAAACTCGCTCTGTACACATCCTGTTGATGGTGTCGGTGTGTCTGAGATCGTTGGGGTAACGGCATTCCAGCCGTTTTTTTTGTCGTTCACCCTGCCATATTCGGCCATACGCGGAGAAGTTCTACCTGTATTGATGACGGTATTCAACTACCTGCCCAATTGTCTTACTGTAAGTGAATATGATCCCTTATTTTTTCTCGAAATATTTTAGCACTCCAACAACTGTAAAAATGTTTTAAATGTGTTTATTTCATCTGTTAAATTAGTATGCGACCAACATAACAATATTTGGTTATCTGCCACAGTTATACAAAGTGCAGCATTCCTTTGTTTACACAAGTATTGGGGATAAAGAATTTGTATTTTGACACGAGTATTAGGATAACGGGGAACCCAGTCAGCTTTTGGGGGACTGGGGCCAGGGTCCTCAGGAAGGAGAATTTTGCGTTGTTTTCATATCAAAGGGGAATTTCTAAGAAACACAAATAAGTGTGTTTTTTTTTATTATTTAAGTGACGCCAATAATGTACTATTCCAGATTACAAAAAAGCATTCTGTTTTCCTGATTTGGAGTTTAAAATTTTCTAATAAAAAAAATAAATATATATAATTTGTAAGCATCATGTTGCTCAGATTTAAACATTATTTCACCATATACTTTGAATGGAATCACGTGTAAAATGCTTCAATTTGGAAACATTTCTATTTTTTGTTTAACTTTAAAACTTGGAGTTTCGGAATTGAATTGCATTGGGTTTTAAGGCGCAGCAACACATGAAAGGGTTATATGGCGCCTAACAGGAATGAACATGCCAAGCTCATCCTCCATTTACATCAAGATAAAATATGGTGAATGGCCCTAGAACCTTCTCACCTGCAGAAATGCAGAGTTGCTGCAAATTCTATTGTAGACACTCCATTTACGCTGGAGTCACGTTTATTGTTTTTCTGCCACTGCTCTAGTGATTTGAGCAAGATGTCACATGAAACAATGCAGAGGTCATGATGAAGACCTTTAATGAGTATGAACAAAAAATGATAAAATAAACATGAATTTGGAGGGGTGTGTGTGTGTGTTGAGGTGGGATCTGCAGTGGCCCTGGAGTTTTTGAACAAGACTAGAGTACTGATAGTGAAAATAGTGACAATAAGTGTGCTTTCCATGGTTACAAGAATACAGTTTGCAAGGAACATCCACATCTAGATTCAAATTTTGGCTGATTTTCTTATGTTTTTAGATGGAAGTTACCCTGAATGATGCAGAAGGATTTGAGTTTTCATCAGGGGGAGGTAATTCTCGTCAGTTCTGTCTGTGTGGTGGAGAGAGTGAATCCACAAAGTTCCATATCATACCAACTATTGTTGGGGAAATAGACATTGAGGGCACGGTAGGTTTCTCTTTTTTTATTTTTTTCAAAATGTGTTTTAGTTAATTGATAAGAAAACGAGTAACAAAGTTTCAAGGTTAAATCGGATCCAGTTATGCACAGTTTACATGGATCCTTGGTAAAAAAGCAGCATGATTGACCCCTGATTGAAAAGCATGAGGATAGATCCCTAATTGACCAGAAGTTGGACTGACCCCTTTAAAGGTTTTAATACACAAATTTTGTCCGGACTATTTCTCTTGAACCCCTGGCCGGATTACGGTGAAACTTTGCAGTGCAGATCAGTATCAGGCCTAGTTGTGCATGGCATCGCCATGTTCCAGTTGAATGATTAAAGGTTTAATACACAAACTTTATCCAGACAAGTCTCTCCTAAACTGCTGGCCAAATTTCAAAGAATTTTGGCAGGGATGATGAGTACCAAGCCTAGTTGCACCTATCATCGCTGTATTCTGGTTGAATGAGTTATGGCTTAATATACACAAACTTTATCCAGACAATTTTTCCTGAACCCCTTGCTGGATTTCAGTGAAACTTGGCAGGAATGATCAGCACCAAGCCTTGTGTTCCCCATCAAAAACTCCATAGCCAGTAGAATGATACAGGCCCTTCTGGGCCTCTTGTTTTTTGTTCGCAAACCAAAATACCCAAGATGCATCTGCAAGAAATTTTTACCAGTAAAGCACCCGACAGAATTTCTTGTTTTGTGATACAATTTGACAATATAGCTTGGCTAACTGTTTGTATTTTATTATCTTCCGCCAGGCTGTATCTATGGAGAACTCTGGACTGTGTAACAATGTCATTCTGAGTGAGGTGGGTATCGGTGTGACTGATGGAGTACAGAGACAGTTACTTATTGAGGTAGGTCACGCGGGACAGAGGTTTGTAGCTTTAAGGCGCCCTTTACTTGAATGACTCAGTTAAAAGCTCTTGAGCTTATGTTATCTGTTATTTATCATGCTGACTCAAAATCTTGGCATTGTCTCAAAAGGCAACTGTATAAAATTACTCATTTTAAAATCAAAAAGGAGGTTAGTCACACTTCCAGTGTATGGGAACTTGGGCTTTCATATTTTGTTGATGCAGATGAGATAAACATCTCTACATTCAATTTACATCAGGAATTTTCTTTAATTCAAAATATTGGCTTGTTGACCTCAAAATTCGTTATTAGTGATTGTTCTGTTAGTTTATATTACCTCGAATTTGTATGTTAATTTATATGACCTTGAACTTGTTATGTTAGTTTATATGACCTTGAACTTGTTATGTTAGTTTGTATGACCTTGAACTGTGACTTTAAGATCACTTGACACTCATTTCACCCAGTTTACTGGTATATGTGTTTCAGGCTGAAGGAGTCCCGCAGGAAGTCACTGAAAGTTCCTATGTTTGTGTAGAAGGTTCGTGCATTTTAGTCTCAAAATGTTTGAGTTTTAGTTATCTGATTCTCTACTGATCGAAGGATCTTTACTAAATTCATGTTGATGAGGATTTCAATATGGATGCCAGTGGCCATTTTTGTTAATGTATATACTTATATAGAGAAATGTTATTATTGCTTTTGCTCCTATACTTTTCTTTAGAACGTCGTGAAACTTTACAGGCAATTTATTATGTCATGTTTGTGATGGCCACCACGGCTAAGACTAAAGAATAAAACTACTGGATCTTTACATTAGTGATCAGCCTGACATGTAACTTTTGGGCCTAAATAAAATTCATGCTTCCAAGATGGCCACTGGCAGCCATCTTTGCCTATAAAAACAGATGTAGGAAAACTTTGTTATCGCTATGCCTACTTAATTTTTATTCAGCACATTATGAAACTTCACTGAAACATTGTTTTTTTTTGTGTAGTTGGTCAAATTTTATGTGGCAATGGATGAATATAGATATAGAATATATATATATGAGGCTTCTAGGATGACTGCCATGTCATCAACTTGTACTAACATTTCAAACCATTTCATGTACATGTTAATTGTATAATAACAGTGAGTAGTATGTGTATGTGAGATATGTATGAGATTGTTATGTTTCAGACAAAAACATGATCAGTAGTACAGTAGACATGTCTCTACCAGAGGACCTTGTACTGGACTCAGCAAGGGCAACCGTCTCTGTTATAGGTAAGTATTTACCATAGGACCTTGTACCGGACTCCTGGAGTGCAACCATCTCTGTTATAGGTAAGTCTCTACCAGAGGACCTTGTACTGGATTCAACGAGGGCAACCAACTCTGTTATAGGTAAGTCTCTACCAGAGGACCTTGTACTGGATTCAGCGAGGGCAGTCGAATCTGTAATAGGTAAGTCTTTACCAGAGGACCTTGTACTGTATTCAGCGAGGACATCCGTCTCTGTAATAGGTTAGTTTTTACCAGAGGACCTTGTACTGCACTCCTGAAGGGCAACCATCTCTGTTATAGGTAAGTCTCTACCAGAGGTTCATGTACTGGAGTACAGGAGGGCAACCATCTTTGTTATAGGTAAGTATTTACCAGAGGACCTTGTGCTGGAGTCCGGGAGGGCAACCAACTCTGTTATAGGTAAGTCTCTACCAGAGGACATTGTACCAGACTTAGCGTTAGCAACCATCTCCGTTATAGGTAAGTCTCTACCAGAGGTTCTTGTACTGGACTCCGGGAGGGCAACCATCTTTGTTATAGGTAAGTCTTTACCAGAGGACCTTGTACTGGATTCAGCGAGGGCAACTGTCTCTGTAATAGGTAAGTCTGTACCTGAGGACCTTGTTTTGGATTCAGCGAGGGCAACTGTCTGTAATAGGTAAGTCTCTACCTGAGGACCTTGTACTGTATTCAGTGAGGGCAGCCGCCTCTGTAATAGGTAAGTCTCTACCAGAGGACCTTGTACTGGGCTCCGGGAGGGCAACCATCTTTGTTATAGGTAAGTCTTTACCAGAGGACCTTGTACTGGAGTTCAGGAGGGCAACCATCTTTGTTATAAGTAATTCTTTAACAGAAGACCTTGTACTGGACTCCGGGAGGGCAATCATCTCTGTTATAGGTAAGTGTTTGCCAGAGGACCTTGTACTGTATTCATTGTGGGCAACCAACTCTGTAATAGGTAAGTCTCTACCAGAGGACCTTGTACTGGACTTGGGGAGGGCAACCAACTCTGTTATAGGTAAGTCTCTACCAGAGGACCTTGTTCTGGACTCCGGGAGGGCAAGCATCTCTGTTATAGGTAAGTGTTTGCCAGAGGACCTTGTAATGGAGTCTGGTAGGGCAACCATCTTTGTTATAGGTAAGTCTTTACCAGAGGACCTTGTACTGGAGTCCGGGAGGGGAGCCGTCTCTGTTATAGGTAATTATTTACCAGGTGCACCAGACTCAGAGAGACCAAGTATCTTTGTTATAGGTTAGTGTTTACCTGAAGACTTTGTACTTAAGTCCGGGAGGGCAGCCGTCTCTGTTATAGGTAAGTCTTTACCAGGTGACTCTGTACTGGACTCTGGGAGGGCAATACTCTTTGTTATAGGTAAGCCTTTACCAGAGGACCTTGTACTGGACTCCGGGAGGGCAAGCATCTCTGTTATAGGTAAGTGTTTGCCAGAGAACCTTGTAATGGAGTCTGGTAGGGCAACCATCTTTGTTATAGGTAAGTCTTTACCAGAGGACCTAGGATCACACTTACAGCAAGGTTGACCATCTCTGTTATGGGTAAGTGTTAACTAGGGGACATGGTACCAGACTTAGACCCACTGTCTCTGTTATGGGTAAGTGTTAACTAGGGGACATGGTACTAGATTCAGACCCAGTGTCTCTGTTATGGGTACGTGTTAACTAGGGGACATGGTACCAGACTCAGACCCACTGTATCTGTTATGGATAAGTCAACTTAGGGGCCAGACCTTGTACCTGGGATAGGGCCAGTTTCTCCATTATAGGCAAGTCTTTACCAGGCGACTTTGTACTGGACTAGGCGAGGGCCATCATCTCTGTTATGGGTAAGATTTTACCAAAGGACCTTGTACCATACTCGGTGAGGGCCATCGTCTCTTTTATGGTATGTACCAACCATGAGACCTTGTACGAGACACAGCAATGGTCATCATCCCTGTTATTGGTATGTACCAACCAGGTGATCTTGTACCAGAATCAGCAATGATCATCATCCCTGTTATGGGTATGTACCAACCAGGTTACCTTGTACCAGACTCAGCAATGGTCATCATCCCTGTTATTGGTATGTACCAACCAGGTGACCTTGTACCAGACTCAGCAAAGGTCATCATCCCTGTTATGGGTATGTACCAACCAGGTTACCTTGTACCAGACTCAGCAATGGTCATCATCCCTGTTATTGGTATGTACCAACCAGGTGACCTTGTACCAGACTCAGCAATGGTCATCATCCCTGTTATGGGTATGTACCAACCAGGTGACCTTGTACCAGACTCAGCAATGGTCATCATCCCTGTTATTGGTATGTACCAACCAGGTGACCTTGTACCAGACTCAGCAATGGTCACCATCCCTGTTATGGGTATGTATCAACCAGGTGACCTTGTACCAAACTCAGCAATGGTCATAATCCCTGTTATGGGTATGTTCCAACCAGGTGACCTTGTACCAGACTCAGCAATGGTCATCATCTCTGTTATTGGTATGTACCAACCAGGTGACCTTGTACCAGACTCAGCAAAGGTCATCATCCCTGTTATGGGTATGTACCAACCAGGTGACCTTGTACCAGACTCGGCAATGGTCATCCCTGTTATTGGTATGTACCAACCAGGTGATCTTGTACCAGACTCAGCAATGGCCATCATCCCTGTTATGGGTATGTACAAACCAGGTGACCTTGTACCAACCAGGTGACCTTGTACCAGACTCAGTAATGGTCATCATCCCTGTTATGGGTATGTACCAACCAGGTGACCTTGTACCAGACTCGGCAATGGTCATCATCCCTGTTATGGGTATGTACCAACCAGGTGACCTTGTACCAGGCTCGGCAATGGTCAACATCCCTGTTATTGGTATGTACCAACCAGGTGACCTTGTACCAGACTCGTCAATGGTCATCATCCCTGTTATGGGTATGTACCAACCAGGTGACCTTGTACCAGAATCAGCAATGGTCATCATCCCTGTTATTGGTATGTACCAACCAGGTGACCTTGTACTAGACTCAGCAATGGTCATCATCCCTGTTATGGGTATGTACCATCCAGGTGACCTTGTACCAGACTCAGCAATGGTCATCATCTCTGTTATGGGTATGTACCAACCAGCAGACCTTGTACCAGACTCAGCAATTTTCATCATGCATGTTATTGGTATGTACCAACCAGGTGACCCTGTACCAGACTCAGCAATGGTCATCATCCCTGTTATTGGTATGTACCAACCAGGTGACCTTGTACCAGACTCAGCAATGGCCATCATCCCTGTTATGGGTATGTACCAACCAGGTGACCTTGTACCAGACTCAGCAATGGTCATCATCCCTGTTATGGGTATGTACCAACCAGGTGACCTTGTACCAGACTCAGCAATGGCCATCATCCCTGTTATGGGTATGTACCAACCAGGTGACCTTGTACCAGATTCAGCAAATGTCATCATCCCTGTTATGGGTATGTACCAACCAGGTGACCTTGTACCAGACTCAGCAATGGTCATCATCCCTGTTATTGGTATGTACCAACCAGGTGACCTTGTACCAGATTCAGCAAAGGTCATCATCCCTGTTATTGGTATGTACCAACCAGGTGACCTTGTACCAGACTCAGCAATGGTCATCATCCCTGTTATTGGTATGTACCAACCAGGTGATGTGTACCAGACTCAGCAATGGTCATCATCCCTGTTATGGGTATGTACCAACCAGATGACCTTGTACCAACCAGGTGACATTGTACCAGACTCAGCAATGGCCATCATCCCTGTTATTGGTATGTACCAACCAGGTGACCTTGTACCAGACTCGGCAATGGTCATCATCCCTGTTATTGGTATGTACCAACCAGGTGACCTTGTACCAGACTCGGCAATGGTCAACATCCCTGTTATTGGTATGTACCAACCAGGTGACCTTGTACCAGACTCGGCAATTTTCATCATCCCTGTTATTGGTATGTACCAAACAGGTGACCTTGTACCAGACTCGGCAATTATCATCATCTCTGTTATGGGTTCACCAGTGGACCTTGTATCAGATTTGTGCAATTGTGGTTTAAAATCAAGAGAAAATCAACCAAATAATCTTGTTCTTTATGTGTTTTGAATAGGTGACCTATTTTATTTGAACATATATCATTTAATTTATTATCTCAGGTGACTTGATGGGTCCCACATTGTCAAACCTGAAGAATCTACTGCGTATGCCATATGGATGTGGAGAACAGAACATGGCGTCATGGTCACCCAATATATACGTGTTACAATATCTCACTTATACCTCCCAGCTGACGGACAAGCTCGAGGAGGAAGCTAAAGGATACATGAGAGTCGGTAAGACCATTGTGACTTATTAATAGTATTAACCTGACCCTTATGAGGCCCCTAAGTGGGGTGTTGGTTTAGAAATAACATATTTCCATCAGGTTTATATTGTCCCAGATCAAAACCTGGTGGCTGGGACTTGAAAAACGTCGAAACCACGAGCACCGAGGGCCATAGGCTCGTGGTAACGTCGAAACCACGAGCACCGAGGGCCGTAGGCTCGTGGTTTTGACTTTTTTCAAGTCCCAACCACCAGATTTTGATCTTGCACAATATAAATCCGCTGGAAATATTTATTTTTTTATCTGACATGGATTTTTTTGTATTTTATACACACATTTTCGAGAGATTGAACATAACCCAAACACATTCTCACATATTACATTGTACGTCCATCTCTCAGCACCAAACAAAGAAAATGTACAACTTTATCGTGTTTCGAACAAGTTCAATTTGTTGTTTGATCGTAACGTTTCCTTAAACTAAAGTAATCGTTGTTTTGGATGTTTTTCGACATTGAAAAATGAAGTTTTAACTGTTGAAGTACGTGACGTCAGATGTTTATATAGGTTTTTAAAAAACTCCTCAATAGCCAATAAGCATTGACTATTTTCATAAACCATGTTAGATATTGGATTTCATACCCACAACTTTGAATTTCAGAATTGTAAAATTGTAAAAATGCTACTGTCTCCATGGCAATCCTTAAGTGCATGTCTCACTTTTCTTTGGCAAAGTCTTCTACCATATGTTTTCAATGTGTAAATTGCCAAGGGGTTTCCTGGCTCTGTCCGCATGTTTTTACAAATGTGTGTCTGCAATATCCTTTATGGCTAGTTTTTTCTGTTATACATTTCCGACACAAATGAAAGTTTCATGTATCAATTGTACAAGTCTAAAGTAGTAATTTGGTGCAGAATCCTAAAAATCACCTAGGACTTGTCATTTAATCTCTACCCAGCATACCCACATGTCTGGGAACCATCCTGTAATTCCCACCCATCATGCCCACATGTCTAGGAGCCATCCTGTTATTCCCACCCAGCATGCCCACATGTCTGGGAACCATCCTGTTGTTCCTAACCAGCATGCCCACATGCACTCAGCATTCCCACATGTCTGGAAACCATCCTGTAATCCCCACCCAGCATGCCCACATGTCTGGAAACCATCTTGTTATTCCCACCCAGCATTCCCACATGTCTGGAAACCATCCTGTAATCCCCACCCAGCATGCCCATATGTCTGGGAACCATCCTGTTATTCCCACCCAGCATACTAACATGCACCCAGCATGCCAACATGTCTGGGAACCATCCTGTAATTCCCACCCAGCATGCCCACATGCACCCAGCATGCCAACATGTCTGGGAACCATCCTGTAATTCCCACCCAGCATGCCCACAAGCACCCAGCATGCCAACATGTCTGGGAACCATCCTGTTATTCCCAACCAGCATGCCCACATGTCTGGAAACCATCCTGTAATTCCCACCTAGCATGCCCACATGTCTGGAAACCATCCTGTAATTCCCACCCAGCATGCCCACATTTCTGGGAACCATCCTGTAATTCCCACCCAGCATGACAACATGTCTGGGAACCATCCTGTAATTCCCACCCAGCATGCCCATATGCACCCAGCATGCCAACATGTCTGGGAACCATCCTGTAATTCCCACCCAGCATGCCCACATGTCTGGGAACCATCCTGTAATTCCCACCCGGCATGCCCACATGTCTGGGAACCATCCTGTAATTCCCACCCAGCATCCTGTAAGTCCCACCCAGCATGCCAACATGTCCTGTAATTCCCACCCAGCATGCCCACATGTATGGGAACCATCCTGTAATTCCCACCCAGCATGCTCACATGCACCCAGCATGTCCACATGTCTGGGAACCATCCTGTAATTCCCACCCAGCATGCCCACATGTACCCAACATGCCAACATGTCTGGGAACCATACTGTAATTCCCACCCAGCATGCCCACATGTCTGGGAACCATCCTGTAATTCCCACCCAGCATGCTCACATGCACCTAGCATGCCCATATGTCTGGGAACCATCCTGTAATTCCCACCCAGCATGCCCACATGTCTGGGAACCATCCTGTAATTCCCAACCAGCATGCCCACATGTCTGGGAACCATCCTGTAATTTCCACCCAGCATACTCACATGCACCCAGCATGCCAACATGTCTGGGAACCATCCTGTAAGTCCCACCCAGCATGCCCACATGTCTGGGAACCATCCTGTTATTCCCACCCAGCATACTCACATGCACCCAGCATGCCAACATGTCTGGGAACCATCCTGTAATTCCCACCCAGCATGCCCACATGTCTGAAATATGTCCTATTATTCATAAACAGCATGCCCAAATGTTTAGACAAAAGTTATACTTCAGAAAATGGGTTTGTTAGCATCCAAGACATTGCAGTTTCAGACTGTCTTGATTCCTGTTTCTGAAACAATTTAAGTAATATTTGTTTTTAAGGGTACCAGCGCCAAATGAAATATCGGCATAGCGACAACTCATACAGCGCATGGGGCGATAATGAGTATGGCAACGCAACAGGAAGTCTTTGGCTTACAGCTTTCGTTGTAAAATCCATGGCAACATCCACGCCATTTATCACAATCGATCCTGCAGACATTACCCGCAGTGCAACATGGTTCACCAAAAAACAGTTGCCCAACACTGGCTGCTTCCCCCAGGTGGGAGTTAATGAAATTAATATTTTTTGTCTCGCCTTTTCGAAGAAAAAAAGAGACATAGTTGTTGCTTTTCCGGCGGTGGCGGCGGCGAAGGCGTCAACATTCAATTTTTGCATTTAGGTCATTTTCTCACAAACTATATGCACTAGACATACAAACTTTGTTTATAGTTCTATCTTGAGTGGTACATCGCAACGTGACAAAGCAAATGAGGAAATGATCTTGACCCTCCAAGCAAAGGGCAGATAACTTAATAATTTTTACGTTCAACTTTTGCGTTTAGGTCACTTTTTCACAAATTGTATGCACTTGACCTTTCAATTTTTGCTTATAGTTGTATCTTGGGTGATACATAGCAACCTGACAAAACAAATGTGGAAGTGACCTTGACCCTTCAAGCAAAGACCAGATAACTTAATAATTTTTACGTTCAAATTTTGTGTTGAGGTCAATTTCTCGCAAACTGTATGCACTGCACCTTTCAAACTTTGCTTATAGTTGTATCTTTGGTGGTACATTGCAACGTGACAAAGCAAATATGGATGTGACCTTGACCCTCCAGGTCACTTTTTCACAAATTGTATGTAATGAGACCTTTCAAAGTTTGCTTATAGCGGGAAGGTCACTTTCTTACAAACTGTATGCACTACATCTTTCAAACTTTGCTTAGAGTTGTATCGTGGGTGGTACATCCAAGCAAAGGGCAGATAACCTTATAATTGTTACGTTCAACTTTTAGGTTTAGGTCACTTTTTCACAAATTGTATACACTAAGACCTTTCAAACTTTGCTTATAGTTGTATCTTGAGTGGTACATTACAATGTGACAAAGCAAATGTGGAAGTGACCTTGACCCTCCAAGCAAGGGGCAGATAACTTAATAATTTTTACCTTCAACATTTGCGTTGAGGTCACTTTCTCACAAAGTTTATGCATTAGACCTTTCAAACTTTGATTATAGTTGTTTCTTGGGTAGTACATCACAATGTGTCAAAAATCAAATGCGAAGTGACTTTCACCATCCAAGCAAAGGGCAGATAACTTTAATTGTTACATTTACACTTTCTATTTCTCATGAACTATAATTATGCACTAGATGCTTTAAACAGTTTATAGCTTAATCTTTGGAAGACACAAAACATTCTATTTTGTTTTGACATAGTTGTGTCTTGATCTTGACCTACTTTTGTGGAGTTGGATGTTATTTCTTTTATTTTATAGAATGACCTTTTGTTTTTAAAAAAATGCACTTAAATGTCATCTCAGCAAACTGTAAATTCCATTGCTTTTAGCTATTAAACATTTACAAGCTTTCATTTAAACATCATTTATCGTTTACTTTTAAGTCCTGCCCCCATTGACGAGACATATGAATCCGCGTATTTCTTGCATTTAGAGAGGTTTTAAATTTATTATTATTATATATTTATCAATATACAAATCAGAACAAATAATTGACAGTGATCATCGTTATGGAGCATTTTATAGTTCTATATTCTACAAGAAGTCCTGCATAAAGGGTAAGAGTAATAAAACTTCAAATTGTAAATTTTTATTTCATATTTCGGACCCTTGGCTTTTTAACCCCCCACCACCGAATGGTGAGGGGGCATTTAGTGTTAGCCATGTCCGTCCATCTCGAAATGTTTGTGTGCCTATCTCTTCCCACAGTTTTCAACCGATTGTTTTGAAACTTTACAGGATATGTCAAGATGTGCATATTGCTTGCGATTGAAAATTTATCTTGTATTATCAAAGTTATGGTCCTGTTTTTCGTCAAGTTTACATTAAAATAGTTTGTGTCTATCTCCTCCCACAGATTTTCAACTGATTGTTTTGAAACTTTACAGGATATGTCAAGATGTGCATATCGGTTGCGCGTGAAAATTTACCTTGTATTATCAAAGTTATGATAATAAAGGAGTCATAACTCCTGTATTCAAGTCAATTTTATATACACATCTTGATATCATAGTAAGC